>CM055730.1:12245933-12471766 GCA_029465975.1 Dallia pectoralis | reverse complement strand
AAGGTCTCAAGCCAGTCGACATTTCCCTCCTCAATAAGGGTAGAACATGCAGTTCTCATTTTGTTTCCTTGTGAGGCGGATGGGATTTGGATACGAGACCAGAGGGGCATTCGTTCTCATCAAACCAACGTTCAAGTTGCTCTCTGTGCATCATGAAAATTAGTCCCCATCTGCCTAATGGGTTTTAGCAGTGTGTGTTTATGTCACTAAATCACTTTCATTTCATGTAACTTCATTATGTGGTCCTTATTGAAGTGTAATAATTACACATGTATTTCAGGTTAACCGTAATAGGTCCTTAGGTTATAAAAATATAGAATTGTTGGTAATTACAACAAATGGATGTTACAATGTTCCCAGTAAATATTGTTCTGTCTTATATGCTACTTGATCTTGTCAAGTACAGCCTCACTGTTGTCACGATTGGTGTGGTGGCGTTGCTCCACTTCCATTTCGGTGATCCACTTCCGTGTTTTTGTTCTCACTAGCTGTGATTACTCCCTCTTTCACGTGGTCACAGCTGTTAGTAATCTGTCACTTCATGTGGGATATAAGAGGGTCGCGAGCAGTGCAATCGTTGCTTCGCATTGTTTGTATGTCACGGTTGCGTTAGAGGTGAGTGGGGATATTTACTGCTGTTGTCATCGTTGTTTAATATATACATTTAAGTCGCTATATGCGCATTTTGATTTCAACAGTTTAGTGTTTCGCCGTTCACGGTTTGTTTTATGTTGATTGTGGTAATAAACCTGGTTGAACGGATACCTGGCTCTGCATACGGCTTTCAACCCGCACTACACCTGGCAGTTGCATGACAACTGTACACTGAATACACCCGTCAGGAGTGGTGAAGAGATGTCACAGGTTTCTGCTCACAACGCCAGGAAGGTGTTCAGTGTAAAAATAAATGACAGTACAATGTTGTCACAGATGATTAAAAAAGCAAAATGTAAACTGCGATAAATTTGTAATCTCACACGGATTAGAAAGGTTGGAAGCTCAGTAGGCTTTAACTACCAGTAAATAATATAACATGTATTATTATTTATATATCCTCCTATTTATATATATTATATATTATAGTATATATATATCCTCCTATATAAATAGCTTTAAAAAGTATAACAAATTCTGTAGTGATCATCTGAACTTCTAGAGTTTAAACATCGATTGAGAGATATTATTTAAAACATGATCAAAACAAAGAACGAAAAAAGTAAATTGTATAATCGCAACTTATAACAACTATACATAAAACACCGACCTAGAATAATAACAATACACTCACCAATATAACGATGTGACATGATATGAACAATGAGAAGCAAAGTGCAAACCCAAACTATAGTGCTAAATAATCCCGGTGATTGCTAACAAGTCCCAGGCCCCCAGCCATGCTAACAACAAAACAATCACCAGAAACAGGAAGTGCACCCCACTAAGACTACCCGTGTGGAACATGTATGCGTGTAATGAATGTATAGCATAAGGAAGAGTTATATTGCTTTTTCCAGTGAAGTTGTCTTTTGCAGCACAGACAAAAGGTGTCCTGAGTCGAAAGGCTCAACAAAACACTGATGAGCCACTGACAAGACAAGACATATTGTTCTCTGACATTTTTTAACTATAAGTTGCCCTGGAAGAGAGTGTCTGCTAAGTAACGAAGATGTGGGATTTACCATTCAGTGCCAGAATAGAAGTTATCATAAAATTGCAAAAAATCCATCATGGCAGAGCGTAGGGCAAATATGTTACTTGCAAAAAGAGGGACCGCAGCACAGAATTGTATAACTTTAAACAGACCTAGCAACATTAGCATTTTAGATCATTTGTTCTACCATATCTTACCTGTGTTTTTTTGGTTGAATTGTCACAGCAAAATGCATCATTCACAGATTTTGTCAAAATCAGGCCAATAGTATCTAAGATTGCTTGCATGACAAATGTAAATCATTGACCTTCACAATGTAATTGAGGAGTGAATGTGGATCAATCTCTGTACATACGTCAGATTTCGCTGTGGTGAACAATGTTGTATCGGGAAACTGTGTTGTATGGGAAAGTCTGCTCCGCATAAAGGTAGAATAAGGTGAGGATTTGTTTCAGCACCAAGGCAGCCCATTGTTTTATTCACAGTCTGTGCACTTCACCCCATTCATCAATCCCAAGGCACCACCATGAGTGATATCCAAGGGCAGACACATCAGAAATATTCAAAACAAAGGCTGAACTTTTTTTTTATCTCTTAGGTGACAAGCTGATTTTACAGTTAAATCCATCACGTATAAAGTTGCCATCAAATAGGTTTACCTAATCCTAGCACTAATGGAACAGGCAGTGGCCTGTGCCCTGACCCTAACCCATACACACACAGTGAAGCAGAGTGGAATATTAAATGGGGGTATGTTTTTATAGCAGAATCCAAGGCTCTGCAAATATGGATGTCACCCAGGGATGATGGATTACTAGATGAGGCGGAAATGTATTGCAATGTTGTATTTTCTATAACCCAAATTTATTAGGGCACTTCAGTGCTTTTTAATTATACATGCAGACACAAATGTCTTTAATATATTGCTGAATATAATATATTCTGTGGTGTCTTATACTTTGAATCCCAAACCCTGTCCTACTGGAAAACAACTGCTCCTTAAAAAATATATAATTTATTCTTCTCTGTTGTTCTTCTTTGTTTATTACTTCTTTGTTTATTACTTCTTTGTTTATTACTTGGGTTAAATTGTTGCACTAACAGGCCAGAACAAATTCCTTGTTTGTTGTAATAATTAAATATGTTTATAAATCCAATAGCTGGGAACTCTCAAATTTAATTTAATTCCAGGAATAAATTGTAAAAATCTCACAACCTGGGAATGAGACTGGCATCATTCTTCGTCGAACCTGGGCTTTCACAGCAATATAGTGTAGCGTCTTGGACAAATAATTTAGACTGCAGACACTGGAAGAACTTTCAGTCTGTCTGGTTACTGTATAGTGAGTATGACAAAGGAAATGTACCTTGGATGCTACTGCTAGAAGGTCTGCCAGAAAAAGTAAGCAGTGTTCATTTATAAACAACTGGGTAATGTAGTACTTTGAAACTGATTGGATTGATACTTAGTAGCCAACAAAAATGTTTACAAAATGTTCTCCTGCTGCTTGTTTTATTATATACAATCATGAAAATAAATGTGGATGCATAAAGTGTTGAACTAAATAGTGTAGTTATTTAACTTGTCCATCAGAAACATTGGTTTCCATTGTTGGTCTAAAGTATGCCAGTAGTGAAGTAATGGATTACAAATGTAATGGAGTAATGGATTACAAATAGAATGGAATAATGGATGACAAATAGAATGGAATAATGGATGACAAATGTAATGGAATAATGGATGACAAATGTAATAGAGTAATGGATGACCAATGTAATGGAGTAATGGATTACAAATAGAATGGAATAATGGATGACAAATGTAATGGAGTAATGGATGACAAATGTAATGGAGTAATGGATTACAAATAGAATGGAATAATGGATGACAAATAGAATGGAATAATGGATGACAAATGTAATGGAGTAATGGATGACAAATGTAATGGAGTAATGGATGACCAATAGAATGGAATAATGGATGACAAATGTAATGGAGTAATGGATGACAAATGTAATGGAGTAATGGATGACCAATAGAATGGAATAATGGATGACCAATAGAATGGAATAATGGATGACAAATGTAATGGAGTAATGGATGACAAATGTAATGGAATAATGGATGACCAATGTAATGGAATAATGGATGACAAATGTAATGGAGAAATGGATGACCAATGTAATGGAATAATGGATGACAAATGTAATGGAGAAATGGATGACAAATGTAATGGAGAAATGGATGACAAATGTAATGGAGTAATGGATTACAAATAGAATGGAATAATGGATGACCAATGTAATGGAATAATGGATGACAAATGTAATGGAGTAATGGATTACAAATAGAATGGAGTAATGGATTACAAATAGAATGGAATAATGGATGACAAATGTAATGGAGTAATGGATTACAAATAGAATGGAGTAATGGATTACAAATAGAATGGAATAATGGATGACAAATAGAATGGAATAATGGATGACAAATGTAATGGAGTAATGGATGACCAATGTAATGGAATAATGGATGACAAATGTAATGGAGTAATGGATGACCAATGTAATGGAATAATGGATGAAAAATGTAATGGAGTAATGGATGACAAATGTAATGGAGTAATGGATGACCAATAGAATGGAATAATGGATGACCAATGTAATGGAGTAATGGATGACAAATGTAATGGAGTAATGGATGACCAATAGAATGGAATAATGGATGACCAATGTAATGGAATAATGGATGACAAATGTAAAGGAGAAATGGATGACCAATGTAAGCCTAGGCTGTCATCATCAGGAAGCTGTAGTAGTTAGTTTAGAGTCTGCCAATGCACAGTCTTGGATCAATATTGTGGCAAAGTGGGCGGAACCAAGGTGGGGGTTTTTGTACTGGAGGGGAACAGGTAATGAGTTGCACCTTGTCACTATTTAGCCGTGGTCTTAGTGGTCGCTTGCCCCGACTGCGCTACGGAGAGGTGGCATGCTACAAGCGATAACTGGTATGTAGTGCTGTAAATCCCTATAAATGTGTCAGTGTCATTTATGTCATATATTGTGAAGTTGTGTCTGACAAGTGTTGTGTTGTAGTTTGTGTTTCTGTCTGTAGCGTGAGTGTATATGGAGGTGTTATTTATGCTGTGGCGACGTTGCCCACTGGGAGGGGTGAGTTTGTATTGTTTTGTCTCCGTGTATATTGTAATACCTTCTAATAAGGCTGCAATGTATTCACTGTGTGTTTCTGTTATAGATAATCGGCTAGACGTTTGTCACTGTTTTTGTACCATTCATGTTGTTTGTTTTGAGTGAGAAAGGTGGTTATGTATTTTTGGTGAGGGATTTATTGCTTTGGTTATCTGTGTGTATTATTATTTATTTTATTTAAGGCACTGCCAGCCAACCTGTCCCCATACGGTTTATTGTTTTATAAAATAAATAGCTCTTTGCTAAAACCTCTGGTTGCCGTAGTGACTGCTTGCCTGTAATGGGCCCAGGACCCGTTCAGACACAGTGACCAAGGGTCACAGTTTGGCGCTGAGAGCAGGGTTGCTGTGGTGAGAAGCAGGCCAACTAAGAGAGGTACAGGCAGGTTGGCTTGGTATGGTGGTTTTGGGTAGTTCAGTTATTTTGATCAAAAACAGTGGCAAACGTTCGGACCCTGAGGAGTGGGGCAAAGCAAGAAGAAAAGCCGGATGCTATGTCTGACCCGGAGGTCCGTGAGCAGCTTCAGGCACTGGGGCAGAGGGTACAGGACGATAAGGCTGTCATATCACAGTTAATGGAAGCTAATGAGGCCCTGACGGAACAGCTGAGGCTAAAGACTCCTACAGCATTTCCTTCACCCTCATCAACTGCCGGGAGGTCGTCAAGTAGCCCGGGTGCGGGAAGTGAGAGACTGGCCTCAAACCCCAAAGAATGTGTTATCTTTATGCCAAAAGACAAAAAATGTGCAGTATTTAATAATGGGTCTAGCACCTCCTTTTACGAATGGCTAGATGATATTACCACTGCTGTAAGTTTTCGCCCTTATGCTGGCCCAGAGAAGGCAACGTACATTTGTGAGCACCTAGGAGGGGAGGCGAGACGAGAGATTAAGTACCGCCCTTTGATTGACCGAAGGGATCCGGTACGCATTATTGAAATTCTGACAGAGGTTTATGGGCAACCCCAGTCACTCACTACCTTGCAGAAACAATTCTTTAGTAGAAAGCAGAGGGAGGGTGAGTCTGTGAGGGAATTTTCCCATGCACTGATGTCTATCATGGAGGAGGTTGGGCATTGTAATGTTAAGGAAGCATGGAGTAGTGATTTTGCGCTACGGGATCAATTTGCAGAAAATGTCCGGGAGGTTGCCTTGCGAAGGGAGCTTAAGAGGGTAATTAGACACAGTCCAGACCTTTCTTTTTTTGACATTCGTAAGGAAGCATTGCTGTGGGGGGAGGAGTACGGGGTTAGAGACCAGGTTCGAAAAGTTGTTACCTCCTGTGGGCTGGAAGCGGAGCCTGTCGAAACAAACGCCGTGGTTGTAGCCCCCGTTGCATCGGACCCTACTCTAACGGGCATTCTGGAGGTCCTGAAGAGGCAACAGGTCCAGATAGATGACATGACTCATAGGCTGTCTATAATGCAGGGGTTATCTGCAGAAACACGTAGGCAGGGGCCCCGATTTGATCCAGCGGAGAGACCTATTTGTTTTAAGTGTCAGGGTGTAGGCCACATTGCTAGAAATTGCCAGCTACCTCCTGCTAGGCGCAGTGAGAGCAGTGCTCCCTTGGAAAGGTTAGGGAGCATGGGGAACCAGGCGGCCCATGTAGGTGAGCAACCGGGAAACGCTCACCCCCTGTGGTGAGGGGCCAAACCACAGGTGGAGGAAGGTTAGGCTCAGAGGGATGCTCCAGCCAGCAGGATAGAGTGTATGAATGTCTGGTGGGACAGAGTCCGGTGGTGGAAGTGTTGATGGGGGGAGTCAAGGTGAAGTGTCTGATAGACACTGGGTCGATGGTTACCACTGTCACTGAGTCTTTTTTCCGCCAACACTTCTTTTCACAGGGGTGTAGAGGGTTAACTGACTGTGGGTGGCTCGCATTAAGGGCAGCTAATGGCCTAACCATTCCGTATCTCGGTTACTTTGAGATCGATGTCCAGGCGCTGGGTAAGACCATACAGCGGCGAGGGGTGTTGGTCGTGAAGGACCCCGTAGGCCTCATGGCTGTGGCACGTAAAGTGGCAGTTCCAGGCCTGCTAGGCATGAATGTGATTAAAGAATGCTATGAGTTGCTAATCCCTCGCGATGGCCCTACCATGGTTCCTGTCTCGATGGCTCAGGGTGACCCAGGTTGGAGGGCTGCTTTCGAAGTATGTCAGTTTGAGCAGTTTGTACCGACAGGTGCCACTGACTTTGTAACAAACATTGTTTCATTTAATGTACCTGCTGGATCTGTGTGTTTTGTCCCAGTAAGGGGTGCCCAGGGGGATCTCGTCAGTGTTCCCAGTGCTAGTTGAGGGATTAGGGAGCAATGAGGGGGTGTTAGCAGGGGGTTTAGTAGTGCCCAGTGCGGTGGTACAAGTGAGAAACGGACAGTTAGCGTTGCCCATTATAAATGTGGGTACCGTGGATGTGACCCTAAAGCCTCAGACACGGCTGGCTTCAGTTCACCCAGTTGAGGTTGTGGGGGGGAAGGCTGCTTCGGTGGTATTTGAGAGAGTGGGTCCTAGGGAGGAACATGTTTTACTAATGGAGCAGCATATGACCCCAGGAGGTAGTGATGAAATTCACCTGAAGATTGCCCAGTTGCAGTTTCCTGGGCTTACAGAGGAGCAGATTGAACAAGTCAGGCGTGTACTAGGCAAATACACCCATGTGTTTGCAAGTTCAGATGGGGAATTGGGTTGTACCGAGGTGATTCAACATGAGATCCCACTTACCGATTGTGTTCCAATCAAGCAGCGGTACAGAAGAATCCCCCCTAGCCAGTATGAAGAGGTTAAGGCCCACATTAGGCAGCTATTGGAACAGGGGGCGATTAGGGAAAGCTGCAGCCCTTATTCTTCCCCCTTGGTAATTGTGAGGAAGAAGGATGGTTCCATCCGGATGTGTGTGGACTACAGGGGCTTGAATGCCAAGACTAGGAAGGATGCCTTCCCCCTCCCCCGGATTGAAGAGTCTTTGGATTCGCTAAGTGGTGCAAGGTGGTTTTCAACGCTCGACTTGGCCAGTGGCTATAATCAAGTAAAAGTTGCAGATCAGGATCAGCACAAGACAGCTTTCTGTACCCCTTTTGGGTTGTATGAGTTTTCAAGAATGGCCTTTGGTCTCTGCAATGCACCCTGGGACCTTTCAACGGTTAATGGAACGTATTCTGGGTGATCAAAGGTTTCAGTCTCTGTTGCTGTACCTGGATGATGTGGTAGTGTTCTCGTCAACGTTTGAACAACACCTGCAGCGCCTCGCCCTTGTGTTGTCCCGCTTCGAGCACTTTAATCTCAAAGTCAAGCTGAGTAAGTGTTCCTTTTTTAAGCCAGAGGTGTCGTATCTGGGCCATGTCATTTCAGCACACGGAGTTTCCACTGATCCAGGGAAGATTCAGGCAGTGAAGGAGTGGAAATCGCCCCAGAGTCTGGCAGAGTTGAAGTCCTTCTTAGGCTTTGCAAGCTTCTATAGGAGGTTTGTGAAGAATTTTGCTTGTATTGCTGCCCCGCTGCATGCTCTAAGTGCACTGGGCTCTCCAGGGCCTAAGAAGGCCGTCTTACCTGCTCGTGTGTTCTGTCAGCACTGGGATTCGGCATGTGAGGATGCCTTTCAGGGCTTAAAGCTTAGGTTGACCTCTGCACCGGTCTTGGGCTATGCTGACTTTACAAAACCATTTGTTTTGGAGATCGATGCTAGCCACCAGGGGTTAGGAGCTGTCCTCTCCCAGGAGCTGGATGGCCAGCGGCGGCCGGTTGCCTATGCCAGTAGAGGACTCAGAGCCTCTGAGAGAAACATGGACAATTACAGTGCCATGAAGCTTGAGTTGCTGGGCCTGAAGTGGGCAGTCACTGATAAGTTCAGGGAGTATCTATTGGAACGCAGATTTACTGTGTTGACAGACAACAATCCCCTGAGCCATTTGAAGACTGCAAAGTTAGGGGCTGTGGAGCAACGCTGGGTGTCAGAGTTGGCAAGATTTGATTTTCAGATACTTTATCGCCCAGGGCGTCAGAATACAGCTGCAGATGCATTGTCACGCCAGTATCCAGCTGTCCAGACCTCAGAAGGGAAAGTGGAGCAGAGCATTCAAGCAACACAGGGGTTTCTTTCCACTCCACATCAGGTTACCTCTTGCGAGGTGGCAACCAGCCTTGCTATCCCGGAAACCACTGTAACTACCAGCTTCCCTTCCTACAGTACAGAGATGTTGTTGGCACTGCAGAAGAAAGATCCGGTCATCTCTGCCTTCTGGAAGTACTGGGCGAGGGGGCAGAAGCCAAGCCAGGTGGAGAGGATGGCAGAGGGGTCCAACACTTTGGTGTTGCTGAAGCAGTGGAAAAGGTTGGTGGTCTGTGAAGGGGTCTTGTACCGGATGCGGCAAGATGCGAAAGAGGGGCCGACGAGGCAACTAGTTTTACCAGAGGCTCTGAGGAAGGGGGTTCTGGCACACATGCATGAGGGCCATGGACACCAGGGAGTGGAGAGAACCTTTAGTCTGGTGCGGCAACGGTGTTACTGGCCCAACCTGTTCAGTGATGTGGAGGAGCATTGCAAGTCCTGCACCCGGTGTATTTTGTCCAAAGCTCTGCAGCCGAGAGTGGCGACTGCCTTGGGGTGTTTGTTGGCATCCAGGCCATTAGAAATTATTGCAATGGACTTTACAGTTCTGGAGCCCTCGTCAGATGGGCGGGAGAATGTTTTGGTCCTTACAGATGTTTTTTCAAAGTTTACAGTGGCAGTGCCGACGAGGGACCAGCGGGCCATTACAGTTGCCAAGTGTCTGGTGAAGCATTGGATTCAGCCATACGGAGTCCCAGCCCGAATTCACTCAGACCAAGGGAAGTGTTTCGAAGCAGGAGTAGTCCAGGCCCTTTGCCAGCTGTACGGGATGAGGAAAAGTAGGACAACTGCATACAGGCCTCAGGGAAATGGCCAATGTGAACGTTTCAACAGAACATTGCATAATCTTCTCCGTACCCTGGTCCCAGAAAAGAAGAGGAAGTGGGTAGAATACCTTCCGGAGCTGGTGTATGCCTATAACACCACGGAGCACCAAAGTACAGGGTATTCTCCCTATTTTCTGCTGTTTGGACGGGCCCCGTATGTGCCAATGGATGTGCTGCTGGGAAGAGAGGAGCAAGATGTGGCCCAGGGAGGTATGACTGAGTGGGTCCAGAACCATCAAAGGAAGCTCAGAGTGGCGTATGAGGATGCTGGGAGAGAGATGGAGAAGGCGGCAGAGGCTCGCCGCAGGAGTGCTGGACCACCAGCAAAGGACAGTGTTCTACAGCCGGGCAACCTGGTTTATCTGCGCAATAGGCTTTTCACAGGGCGGAATAAAATTCAGGACCTATGGCTGCCTGCACCGTATCAGGTGGTTGCAAGACTGGGCCCCAACAAGCCTGTTTACACGGTGGCACCGCTGGATGCATCTAAGCCCCCGAGGAATGTTCATCGTACAGAGTTGCGGCCCTGTGGCCCTGGGCTACACATCCATCCTGTGCAGGATCCACCGGCAGAGCAGGACTCTGAAAGCAGCAGCGATGGGGAGTGGAGGAGAGTGATACGGGATACGGAGACAAACCCAGAGACCAGGGCCAAGCCAAGGAAAGCAGAAGGCGTCATAGCCAGTAGTCCGGCCCCGGTAGAACCAGTGGTGTCATCAGAGTCGGAAGAGGATGATGGAGGGAAAGTGAGAGGGCCCCGTCACCTGTGATACTGAGGAGGTCAGAGCGAAGAACTGCTGGATTAAACACCAACCCATTCCGGTTGCCTCGATCAGCCAAGGTGGACCAAGGGGGGAGAATTGAGGCTGTTCAGGCAGAGCTGGCCCATTCTCAGAGTGGTAGACCGAGGGTAAGATTGCAGAGTTGGGTGTAGGTCGGGGCTCAGTGGTAGGCCAAGACAGGGGGTCCCTGTTCCAAGTTTGGGGGGGTGAATGTGGCAAAGTGGGCGGAACCAAGGTGGGGGTTTTTGTACTGGAGGGGAACAGGTAATGAGTTGCACCTTGTCACTATTTAGCCGTGGTCTTAGTGGTCGCTTGCCCCGACTGCGCTACGGAGAGGTGGCATGCTACAAGCGATAACTGGTATGTAGTGCTGTAAATCCCTATAAATGTGTCAGTGTCATTTATGTCGTATATTGTGAAGTTGTGTCTGACAAGTGTTGTGTTGTAGTTTGTGTTTCTGTTTGTAGCGTGAGTGTATATGGAGGTGTTATTTATGCTGTGGCGACGTTGCCCACTGGGAGGGGTGAGTTTGTATTGTTTTGTCTCCGTGTATATTGTAATACCTTCTAATAAGGCTGCAATGTATTCACTGTGTGTTTCTGTTATAGATAATCGGCTAGACGTTTGTCACTGTTTTTGTACCATTCATGTTGTTTGTTTTGAGTGAGAAAGGTGGTTATGTATTTTTGGTGAGGGATTTATTGCTTTGGTTATCTGTGTGTATTATTATTTATTTTATTTAAGGCACTGCCAGCCAACCTGTCCACATACGGTTTATTGTTTTATAAAATAAATAGCTCTTTGCTAAAACCTCTGGTTGCCGTAGTGACTGCTTGCCTGTAATGGGCCCAGGACCCGTTCAGACACAGTGACCAAGGGTCACACCTGTGGAGATCGTGTCACCTCAATGGAACCTGAACTCCTCAGATTACGACTCAAGCTCTTTTAAATCTGCTGGGCAGGTAAGTGGCCCTGTGGGGCTCCGTAGCGCATTGTGTGTTCAAAGCCACGTGGACAGTGGTGTACACCGCTTACCTGGGGAAGTGATGGCACCTGGATGCACTGTGGGATAAAGAAAATGACAATGGAGGAACTGTGACTCTGACAATGTTTTGGTGTTCTGCTGGGAAACGTGGATATATTTACGTATTAGACAAATTAGCTAGATCTAAAATTATGAAAACAGAAGATAGAAAGCACGGTCATGTGAAGACCTTCTGTTAGAGGAGATAAGCCTTGTTAGAGTGGTCCATTTTGCGTATATTAACTGGTTAGGGGATTGTTCTGCGAAGGTAACAAGAACGTTGGTTGGAGACAGCATGCTTAACATTGATGAGAAGGTCTCCCGAGATGGAGAAGACAATTGTGTCATTGAACACCAGGCATTGTGCTGGATTCTAGATCATTGGCATGGGTTTGATGACACAAGTAGTGCGCTCAACCCCCAATGAGACCATTTGACGCAATATGATGGTGTCATATGGTCACTATGGTGGTGCTGTTTATTGTGTTCCTGGTTACAGGGCCGGGCTATGCTGCAAAGACTGCAGGGGCTGAAGAGGAGGGGAATTAGTTTAAAGATAGCCAGTGGAATGATCGACTCCGTGGAGCTCAGGAGCCTTTCTCGTTACAGTGAGTTCTGTTTTAACTATATTACCTTAGAGAGGGATTCTATGTCAGGACGGACTCATCTTAAAAGTCACAGAGAAAACCATTTGGGGCTCTAATTTCTGTTATCTGTGTTCTCTTCGACATGTGTAGGTGAGGTACATTATGTAAACATGACTGCCCTGACCAAAGGCTTTCTGCACTCTTCTTTCTGGGTGGTGGATAGGAAGCATATCTACATCGGCAGCGCCACCATGGACTGGAGATCACTGTCCACGGTATCCTCACTCTGTTATGTTATTGATTCGTTTTTTATTACATCTAATATATTATATTCACCTACTGGTGTATATTTCTGATACATTTTTATCCTGTTCCCCCAAAGAGTATACCACCAAAGATAGACTATTAATAGACTATAAATTAATTTGCAATATATTGCTAATTATTCAAACACTTCTATATACAGAAATTAATGTGAACCTTTGCATTAGCAAAACACAGAAAAGCTGTCTTCAAATAAATAAATAATAAGAAAAACTACCTAATATAACTAGTTCTAGGCAAGGAGAGAATGCATAGATGGGGAGGTTACCCTGAGGTAGATGGCAGTTCAGAAGTCACCTGCAGACATTTTATGAATTGCATATAATGCTTATTGACATTTAAAAGTTATGTATCTCTCTCTTGTCTGTTAAGTGCCTGATGTTCCTTGTCAGGAACTAGCATTCAGTAATTGGCTTAATTTACACAGTTTTCTATAATGAAAGAGAAGCAACAAGGAGAGGGTAGAACAAGGGGATGAAGAAGGTGAAATCTGGGGAGTTCGTGATGCGAGTAGGTGGAAGAAAGGGGGTATGGAAGAAGGAAGAGGGAAGAAGCAGAGAAGAGCAAAGTAAAAATGTAAAACATCTGTGTTGTTACTTTGTTGTGTCTCAGATGAAAGAACTGGGCGTCATTGTCTACAACTGTAGTTGCCTTGCTCTGGACCTGGACAGGGTGTTCAACCTCTACTGGCAGCTGCAGTATAAAGACTTTATACCATCCATCTGGTCTAAGAGGCTGAGTGCCCTTTGGAACAAAGATGACAACCTCCCACTTCTCTTCAACAACACCAGGGCTGATGTCTTTGTTTCTGTGAGTGATTATCTATATTCTCACGTATAGCTCCACGCTTAGGCCTAGTTGTTTGTCTTAAAGCAAATCAAAATTGCGGACTTCCTAACCAACAGACCTCAGTCTGTCAAATTGGACAATCTCACCTCCTCCACACTGACCCTGAACACCGGTGTCCCACAGGGCTGTGTGCTTAGCCCACACTTGTACTCCCTTTTCACCCACGACTGCGTACCTCTTTACAGCTCTGAACCTAGTGGCTTGGTGTGCAGATAACAACCTGGCTGTCATTGCCAAGAAAACCAAAGAACTGATTGTGGATTACAGGAAGACAAATATCTGTATGCAACCAGTTTACAGTCTGACTTCAATAAAATGCAGGTAGCACTAAACATTCAAAGCTTGTGCTTAATACTAGTACTACCGAATACATGTTGTTCTAAAAATCCCACCAGATGTTCAGCTTCATTCAATGGATCGTTCTGTAATTGAACGTGTTCCTTCATACAAATATACAAAAAAGTTAAAAAGCTTAAGTGTAAAGTGGGTTTCTGCTACAGATACCAAACTTGCTTCTCCTTGGTGAACAGGAGACAAATTGTTCAGTCGACTTCCATGCCTGTACTTGACTATGGGGATACAATTTACCAAAGTGCATCTGCCTCTACTCTGAAGCTGCTTGACTCTGTCTTCCATTGTGCCCTTTGTTCTAATACTTCGGATAATTACTATATATATTTTATACCAGAAAGTTGACTGGACTTCTTAAAAGTGAGTAGATCACTCCATTATTCTATTTTTGTTTACAAAGCTCTACTTTACAGGCTTCTATACCCTACTGAATTGGGTAGTTCTGCCTTCTCTTTTAACAATATTCAATCAGAGCTTCATTTAAGTGCATTGGTGTCAATGGGTCAGTTAAAGCAAATGATGTTAGATTTTTATAATGAAAATTGTTTGTTTTAACTGACTGACAATTACTGTCAGTGTGTCCGTTAATTGTTATTGTATTCGAGAATTGATGTTCCCAGGGCACACTTGCAAATGAGACCTCGGTCTCAATGTTTCTCCGGGGTAAAATACAAGTTAAATTAAATGCATGCCCCATATATTTATATATATTTGCACTTCTGGTCGGATGCAAACTGCATTTTGTTTTACTGTACTTGTACTCTCCAATGACAATAAAGTTGAATCTAATCTAAATCTAAAGTTGTGACCCTGGCATTGCTGGTCTGGTCACTAAGTCAAAGGCCCAATTTCTTCATCTCATCTGCACATAGAACCTGGGTCTAACCAAAACACTGTTATTTTTAAGTTACGTCCAGACCCCTACATTCATGTGTTGATGAATGTATTGGTATTCTTTTGGCAAGACTTCCAAATAGTTTTTATAGTAGCATCTATTTGCAATTATTTTGGATCCCAGGATTCAACAAACGTCTGCAATTGCCTAATTGGGATTTTTGAGAATGTTTTACCTCTCAAACAATCCAGTCATCGTGTTTTGGGGCATAATACACTTGTTTCCTCTTCTATTTAGGTTCTGCGCAACTTCAGTTGATTTGAATGTCTAAATTAGTATGTATTTATTTTATTGGAAGGTATTTCCAGGCATATCATTATTTTTTATAGCCATTGCCAAATTTATGAAGGTCAACAACATTTTGCCTCATTTCATTTGATGTTGCCTGACCTTCCCCAAATTGATAGATGACTAAGGGAGTTTGGCATATGTGTCTCCATATTTAAAACAGGAAACAGGAAAACAAGGACCACTTAAGAGTTCCGGATTATTCAGATTTACCTAAAACATTTATATACAATATTTAAAATATATGGGATCAAAAGAAAAATGCTTTTATTATATTAGATTATGATAATGTCTAGGGATCCCAATAATTTAAACACATGTTTCTAAATTAATATGTATTCTTTTATTAAGAATTTGTTTTCATGTAATAATTTTACTCATAACATTTCAATATATTTACACGATAGTACACGATAAAGCTGACAAACAACAATTCCATTTTTCATAGCTTATTTTGCCCTCTTTAAAAGGAGGACAATCAATTTGAAGGGGACTATTCATCAAGAAAGAAAAAAAATAGAGATAGGATTTGTTCGATAATGGCCTAAGTAATGTATTCAGAGTAAATGCTGTTGGAATACTAAATAATAACTGAACTCTTAGAGAGGACTTGACAAAGAGTTGCTCCAAGATGTTTGTCCGTCCATAATGATTGTAGCCATAACGATAACACCAGTGAATGATTGATTGATCTGTATTGTGTGTATTACTTATCCCAATACCCCCTCACCGCCTTAGTATAATTATTATTATGTTCCTCATGTTTTGTATGTACGCACCTTCCTGCCAGAGTTAATTCCATGTCTGTACCCACATTCATGGCGATTAAACACTTTTCTGATTGCATCTACGGCATATAGCCCTGGCCATATCGGCAAGTCGGAGTTACCTACTCTCCAGTATTTTAAGTGTCTTTTATCATCTTGTGGCAGAACTCTCCGGATGTCTTGTGTCCTAAAGACAGGACCCTAGACCTTGATGCTATATCCTACGTGATTCAAACAGCCAAGAGATTTATCTATATATCCATTACAGACTACCTGCCGCTCACTATCAGGAAGGCAGACAGGTGAGTCACTTCCAACATTGACGGCCCAAATGATCTTTCGCTACAATTGCCTGTGGATATATACATCTGTCTGTGTCTGTGGCTGCAGGAAAATAATGAAACTTGACAGGATTATACCTTTTAACTGTGTGAAAATGTACCTGTCACCGAACGGATTCGTGTGAGTGTAACTCTTTGTTAACTGGGCAGCTACTGGTCACATATTGACGGGATGCTTCGCGAGGCCTTGATCCTAAGGAACATCAAAGTACGTCTGTTAGTTAGCTGCAGGGAGCAGACACACCCACTGACCTTTAACTTTGTGTGGTCCATGAAGAGCCTCTGTATGGAGCTGGCCAACTGTTCAATGGAGGCTGTAAGTGTGCATGACTATATTGGACACTATACATACTGCATGATCATACTGATAATACATGCATTATCCGGCTTGTCATCATCACCTCTACATAATCATGTTAGACCTAAAGAGCTAAACCGGTTGGTCTGTGTATTTTATGCAGAAATTTTTCAACCCCAGGGAGTTGAGAGATGGCTCACTGCAGGGAATAAATCATAACCGATTCATGGTGACAGACAGTGCTGTGTACATAGGTGAGTTGACATGCATGATGGTCTCATGGGAAATTAATAAACCATTGCTTTTTTATTCAATTGTTGCGGCCAATGGTTTGTTGGGTGATCGTTTTGCTTGTGATGGGTTGACAGACTGCTTTGATTCTATATTTCTGATTTATGCTTTTGTCTGGTGTTTGTTGTCCTCATAGGTAACTTTGACTGGGTTGGAAATGAGTTTACATTCAATGCCGGCACAGGAATGGTGATCAGTCAGGCTGACGGGGTGGGAGATAAGAACTCAACATTGGTGGAACAGGTCAGGGCTGCATTTGAACGGGACTGGAATTCTCCGCACACCAAGAGCCTGCAGGCTAACAAGATCCCAGTTTGCAACAAGCACCAGTTCAACCAACTGGCACATCTCAAAATCGTTCCTCAACCGACAGACAGGAGTAGGAGTGAGGAAACTCCCAATGGCTCCTTGTGAAACCAGTGACTCACAGTGTATTACAACAAGGCTGATTCATAAAGACTTGAGGAGAGAAAAAACTGTTACAGTGCTAACATTGGACAATGTGGAAAGAATATATGGACTGAATGTTTTTAGAAGTAATGTTTTGCAATCGCGCCTGCTGCTTATTTAATCCACTGATTGTTGTTTACAGAAGAAATTCGCGAAAAAGGAACTGTTCTAATGAATAGTTCTATTAATCACAGAACCTCATTAAATATAGTTCATTGGTTAATTCGTTTTGCAGATATCTCACATATATCAGATCCCTTTAAAACTTTCTGAACCCAGTTGTACAGTTGGAACTTCATGGACTGTGGAAGTAACGGCTTAATTGGCACTGCTCCCATACCATACGATCAAGCTGGTGAATGTGCAGGCCACTCTATTATATACAAAATACCAGCTGACTGCTTCTTCCTTAAATAGTTATTGCATAGATTGGAGTTTGGGTCATTGTCCTTTTGGAGGAGAAATTTGTCTTCACTCAAGCGTCGAGGGACATCTTTCTTTCAATATCCCCTTTATCCTGAAAACTCCCACTTTACAACCATCAAAGCACCCCCAGATCACAACATTGCCTCCACCATGCTTGACAGATGATGACAAGCACTCCGCTAGCATCTTTTCATTTGGTCTGTGTCTCACGATTGTTCTTCTTTGTGATTTGAACACCTCTAACTAACGTTTTTCTATCCATAATACTATTATTTCAATCTTCGGTCCAGTGTCTGAGTTCCGTTGTTTATCTTAATCTTTTCTTTTTATTTGACAGTCTGAGATACGGCCTCTTCACTGTTGATGTTGAGACTGGTGTGTTGTGCGTAATAGTTAATGCAGCTCATTTTCAGTTTCTTGGCAATTCACATGCAATAGCTTTCATTTCTCAGAACAAAAAATGACTGAAAATTTTCAGTAGAAAGTGATATGTTTCATTTTGAGCCTGTAATCAAATTCGCAATTGCTGGTGGTCCAGATACTCAACTAGTCTTAAGGCCAGAATTATTGCTTCTTTATTTAGTATTATTATTTTCAGTATTATTCCACAAAGGTTTTTAGTCGAAGATATTTAACTAGTGTCAGCTGTGCTTACATAATTACTTGAGGGTGTTCCAATTATCAAGAAACACAACGTGCCATTACAACACTGGACTCATGGTTGCTGATAATGGGCCTCTGTACGCCTATGTAGATGTTCCATAAGAAATCAGAAATTTCCAGCTTCAATCATTTACAATATTTACAACATCTACACTGTTTTTCTGATCAAGTTTATGTTATTTTAATGGGGCAAAAAATTTGCTTTTCTTTTAAGTGAGCCCAAACCTGTTGAACACTATTGTATGTTTTTTTTAACTTCTTAATGACAACAATATTGAACAGAAACACAACTGGAGTGAAACATTGCAAGCTGAGCTGCTATTTAAGGTCTACTGTATTTGGCAATATGGTTAGCTTGGTTGAATTGCAGGATATGGATTTACCTAAATTGATTCGCCATTGGTTCTCATGAGCAAATAGCTGTTTTCTTTGTACGAATCAACTATAAAAAGGTATTTGATCAGTGAGACAACCTCTTTTGTTTAGATATAAAACTTGACTTACAATACAACATAGGCTACATGCAATGCAGGACAGCAGTAGCTTAATTAAGGGAAGACATTTCCTGTTCCCCAAAGGATATTCTTCAACTAGACCTTACAAATAGCTTCTCTCTTTATATTGCCTTCACAATATAAAATGTGCACCCGATGATGAACTAGATCTTTTTTTGAACTTGTCACTCCAATTGATGTTTGTGATATGCTTATTCGTTTCGATATACGGGCAAAACATATCTATTAATTTGGATGTTTGATATCTCCGCCTTTTCAATAGCATTTTCCAGCAGTATATGTACAGTATTAGGAGAACAATATGCATACCAGTGGTTCTCGTCTGACATATTATGTTTTTATTGTGGTTCAAATATAAATTTGTTAGAATTTTTTAACAAATAGTCATTGTGTATTGAAGACATTTTGTTTGTATTAACCAGTATACAAATGTATAATTAACCAACATCTATGATGTACACAGCACTTGTGCCAGACAGTGTTCTTAAATGTAAAATCCTACAATTAATGTTTGAAAAATGTACCCTTTAACTATGTCCTCTTGTCAAAAAAAGAAATCTGACTGCTTTTGGTGCAACAGACCAGAGGGCTATTTTGTATATTGTTTAGGAATGCACTTTATGTCTCTGTACTCTGAACATGTTTTCTTTTTCACCTACAGATTTTAAATCTGAAGATATTCTGCAAATAATATATCCTGTTCTATACATTAATTAGTGATAAAAGCTAACCAAATTTGGGGGGATTGAGTCCTAGATTACTTTAGAGACGCTGTTTTGAAGCGACTGCACAGACATCTTGAAACTGCTCTAATATCGACATTTTTGGGGAATATTTAATTAAATACCAAAAGTATATTATTTTGTCCTTTTGAATGGAATCATTTTAATTAAATATAATTATATTGATGTCTCAGAGCATGTGTGGCTTCAAAGCCTCTCAATTTTCCAATTTTGCACATGTGCAATAACGGGTTTGATAACAATAATATTGTATCCCAAATACTATACACTGTTTTTGACTAACTGTTGCCACCTAGAGTTAGTTTGAGGATATCTAGTTATCTCACCTATAAACTGGCATGTGGGTTTTGACATTAGATGTGTACCTTCACATTGGGCTAGCATGCCAAATGGGAGATACGTTAATGAAAATGTATGATTTTCTAATTAAATCAATAACTTGGAAACACACAGTTATTTAAAAAGCACATCGAATTGCATCATAACGTTTCACAGACAGTCCAAAAAATAATCTGTGCCTACAGATCCAACTTTTTAGGATCTTAGTCTAAAATCTATTTTTAGACTTAAAGATCTGGTAGTTCCAGAAGGTTCTGAACATACGGTATAAATAAGTATGTTATGGATTACAAATGTGTACAAGACACTTTTCTTACAACTATTTTTTGTGTAATTTTGGCATGCTCACTGCTTGCATGCCTTGCCTTTATGAACCGTATATTACAGGGGTCTCCAAACCTGCTCCTGGAGTGCTATTGTCCTGATGGTCTTCACTACCATCCTAATTTAGCACTTGTTAATTACTGAACAAGGCTGCACATCCCATGGAGCTGAAGTGAAACCAACCAGGACAGTAGCTCCTGGTTGGAATATTTACAAATACGAAATGAGTGTTTATTATAACCTTATTGCTTATGGAATTGATACATAAAATGCATACTGTTAATTAAACATGTTCTGACATGTGTTGTGGTTTTATTCTGAAGCTATACTGTCCAGCAATGTCCAAGTTCAGCAAATATCCAAATGTGGGTAGATTCCGGACATTTAGGTTATCCGTTTTAAAATGCTTGTGAATTAACCTGAGGACCTGTGAAGTAATGAATCCTATCTCAAGAGTAGGGTTTGATTTACACATGGGTGGTGTGAGTGTCCTAAATCCTGCAACTAGATTAGCAATCTCTTGGCAACGTACCTGAATGGAGCGGCCTACACAAACGCTAGTGATCTAACCAGCTGCATTGCATGAAACCTGATTTCAGTCTGATCAACTTTAAGTTACTATTATTGCATACGTTTCCCCTAGCCCACTGTTCCATGCTGTTTAAGATCCACATCTCAGTCATAATATAATTTACGTTTTTGTAATTCATTCACTTATGATGTGTTTTAATAGCACTCAAACTATATGTTGCAAATGTGTAACTCAATATAGACTGCATTTTAGCAACACATTCTAATGTACACTAACATATAGTTAAATTATACTAATTTGGCTGCCACATTTACCTATACTAAATTACACATTCCCTCGAGACCAGGTTAGAGGTGAAAGAGTAGAGCGGTGATATTTAACATGGATCTTTCGTCATTTTCAAATGAAGGACTCTTGTAGTGACTCTAGTGGGGCTGATTGCAGGGTGATGAAGGTGTTAGAGCAAAAAATAAAATATTCAGGTGAAAAGGTCATGCAGATTTGTAATAGGCAGAATGCTGACGCAATGGGTTACCATAGGGACAGATTATGCGTCTAGTGATTCAAAGCCGTTCCTTTAGCAGCAAGATGTTAGTACATTCGCATGTTATATTTGTCTATTTTTCAAAATAAATGTGCAAAGATACTCTGCAAAGATACATTTTACTTAAGAACTATAAACTTACAAGCCACTTTATAAGATACACCTATCTAATATGGGTTTGAATGTTTTTGTATTCAGCAAAGACCACCACGGTTGTAGGAATTGATTATTTAAGTTGTTGTGGCGTTTCTTTTTAACTTATACCACTCTGGCTATTCCCCCTTTGACCTCAGTCATTAATAGTGTTTTAAAGTGTTTTTGTCCACAGAATTGTAATTCACTAAATGCTTTAGTTTAATGTACCATTCTCTGTAAATTCAAGCAGCACATTCCACCTTCTACTTCCCTCTTTCCATTTCTGATATTGGAATACACCACATGGCTATAAATGACCTGTAATAGCAACAATAACAACATAATAACATAATAAACTAATTCTCCCAATCAGCGGCAGTCTTGTGGTTAAAAACACGTTGATTATAGAAGTTCAATGAGAATGTCAAGAAATGTTCAAGCTATCAGACTGGCCACACAAAATCCATGTTAACGATTATATATTGCATCAGAAATCCCTCATTAATTTGGCAAACGCATAATTAATATAAATACCAATATACTGTGTCCCAGAAAATGTAATGCTGATGTCAATAATGTAGAACGTATCAAAAATGCAGTACAGAAATTCCGGCTTCTATTTTGAAGAGTTCCAAGTTAACATCAAATGTGACACAAATGGCTGTGCTGCTAGCAGAACAAATGATACCAGCTAACCCAATTATACTATTCCGAAAGTCATGAGTGTGCGATTTTAGATTGTCTGCACTGCAGTTCACAGTGAAAATGGACTAGCTTGCTAGCTAGAACTTAACAAATGTAGTGAGCCACGGATACTAGACTTCAAGTGTGGCATTTTTGTAAGATGTTAGGGTCGAACATACCAATCTAAAGACTCTTATTTTAGCCAGGGAGCTAATATAGTGTGGTGTTGTTAGCCAACATGGCTAGTGAGGATAGTGAGTGGGTTGTGGAGAGCATCGCTGGATATTTAGGAAGTCCAGAATGGGTCATACCGGTCACGGACTTCATGGAAAATAAATGCACAGGTACGTAATTCTAAGACAACGTCTCTCAGTTGATTTTTCACCACCGACGTTACACATAGTGGAGTCAGTTTCAGTATATATGTAATTGTTAGCTAGCTCCCAACTAGGTAAGCTCACTGTTGTCATGAAATTATCGTTGGAGTTTCAGTGTGACGTTAGTAGCTCACCAATAGCTACCTCATTATTACAGTTTGGGGGCGGATACATAAGAGCACTGATTGTTTTTGTTCAGTATTATCGAGTAATTAGTTTACACAGCTTGCAAGAAATACATTCACGACGCTGTTTTAAATTGCAACAATAACCGAAAACGGATAGCCGTTTAAAACAATCTAATCCATGTGAACACACAAAAGTTATTTAATTTATCACATGAAAAGTTGTGCAACAACCAATGCAACTCTGTGATGAATTGATTGTCCCGTTTATTTAGAAATGAGGGGAACAATGCATATTCAACACTCCACTCAGATATCTCAAAATATGTAAGCATATGCTGGACTAAATTTAAATGGAAATGCAATCCCAAATATAATTTATATTTTCAAAGAATGCCCCGGTTTTTAGTGAATACTATTAAAATGATACTGCAATCCCAAATAGCATTTTGGAGGCTGGCTTGAAAGAGTATGTAAACAGCTTCTCATGAATTTGCCAAAACTAACCGGTCAATGTCGTTATTAGTTATTATGGCAAAGAATTAATCTACATTTTCAATAATTGTTTTAGTTCTGTCATGAGAATCTAACCAATAAATCAAATTACCTTCAATGTGACCTGCGTATTTGGAGCTGGAAATATTTCAACACTCATCACGACTCTTAAAATAATGTTCTATGTACAACTTGTTTGTAAAATGGAGCTTTTGAGTGACTTTTTGTACCCCCATCAGTCTAGGCTTCTGCCTCCCTAGCACAGATGAACTGCAGTGGGTATTCATCTTGCCCACTGCGGTTCAGATGTTGTGGCAGGCCCTTATAAATGTAATTCTAAAAAAAAATCACATTCACTGTGTTTCACAAGTTCTGCGTTAATTGCCCCAAAGTTTCTCTGTGAAACTGATACATACCTATAGAAAGCATCGGTGTTCCTTGATTGTTTTTTTCCAAGTGGTCAATTACGTTTTCACACGGGACTTATGGTGTTGTATGAGTTTATTTAATATATAGTAAGTTAGTAAATGCTTGGATTTACATGTGATAGATAAAAAAAACTGTAACAAGAGGAACAAATTCGGACTTCATCTAATTATTATTATTTTAAACTATACCCAGATGATAATGGCGTGCCATATATAATTGAAGAACCATTGGCTTCTTGGAAATTATTAATAGCTAGCTAGGTACAGATTTCATTATGGATGATATACTTGTTGTTGTAGTTGATATTGTTGTTAACCTGCAATTTTGTACAGTTCATCAAATTGATTTTTTTTTCGTTTGCAGTTTTTGATGATGAAGATGAAAATAAATTGACTTACACAGAAATCCATCAGCAATACAAACATTTGGTAAGTGGCTACTTTCTATGGCTCGCATCTGTGAGGCGCAATGCAGTAGTGGAGGATTAATTTAACAAAGAAAAACACAAATTTTTCATACCTTAATAAATGTTCCTTAAACATTTTGTTAGTACCAGCAGAGACAATGTTAGGGGAGGTGAAGGGCTACACCTGGAAGAGACTAAAGTAACAAGACAGTTGTCCTTCCTGATAAACCAAAATTGTTAGCACCTTCTACCTTTATCAGGATATCTGCCTGGCTACCCTGCAATGTCATGGCCGATAGGAATGAAGTGCAAGTGCTTGGACTGTTTTATATTATATCGACTTTGCTGTTCATCTTCCCCACGGTGCAGTTAATGTCAAATAACTACATTAATTTTCAGGTGGAGAAGTTATTAGAAACCTATATGCAAGAGGTGGGCATCAACGAGCAGCAGTTTTTGGAAGCATGCTCCTCGCCTTTTGCAAAGTCTAAAGTCGTACAGGTAAGCTTGGGATTCATCTTTCATGTGTAGTTAGGATTAACTGTCCTGTTTAAGGACAGAACAACACATTCTTCATCTTGCTGGCTTGGGATTTTTTTTAGAATAATTTTCGTTACTGGTCCTGCTAGACCAGCGGCATTCAACTCTGGTTCTGATTGGCCAACATAAAAAGAAAAGGATACTAAACACTAGAGCTGAACGATTAATTGCATTTGCGATAATATTGCAATATTGTAAAGCGCAATTTTGAAGCATACAAAGGCTGCATTTTTTTTTACAATAGACTCAGGCTTGATAGATCCGGACACTAGGGAAACGTTAAGAGTAACAGTACGTCAGTTGTGTGGGAATATTTTGACATTAAAAAGATGCTGAGCAGCATCTGGTATTGTGCAAAACCTGCCTTGCTATTGCTACTACCTCACTGCTACCTTACAATACTGCACTTTGTGTGTAATGCTGCTGACCGTAGATCAGCAAGATGATTAAAAAAAATTCAGACTGTCTATAAAAGTTAATATGTTAAAAATGTGCAATCTGATAATTATTACATTTTTAAGGCTGGAAGTAATGCACTAATGTCTTGATTACATATATGCCTGGTTTACAGGAAAGAACAGTTTATGTTTAATCTATCTAATATTGGGTTGGTCATACTATACAATTATTAATTGCTTATCTCTGTTGAATAATACAGAAGATAAAGGGCTAAAATAGTTCAGCTCTACTAAACAGGAATATTTCAAATGTGGTTTTGGTTGAACAGCCGTTTGCTACTTGCTATTATGTAATGTTTTGTACCCATGATAACCCTCAGGATGATTGGTTAATGGGTGTGTTTCCAGATGTTTCCAGATGTTGTCAATTAATACCCTATTAATGCCCAATTAATTCCATATCACAGGGCTCCTTGGCCTCGGGTGACTCCTGTTCCTGAGTGACTTTGTTTCTGTATTTACTTATTCATCCTCTAAAATGTAGCAAACAGTAAGCTGATCTGACATCTTACACCTACAAAGGCTTTGGAAAGGCAACCAGACCTCTCCACTTTCTCTACATTTTGTTGTGTTATAGACCTTTTTGCCATCAATCTACACACAGTACTTCATATAAAAGCAAATAAGATACTTGAAAATAAATGTTTAGGCTTTGCTCCCAGGGATGAATACTGTAAGTTCCTGGTCCACATCAGTCTGTTTGACCAGGAAACATCAGTAAACATCAGTCTGTTTGACCAGGAAACATCAGTCTGTTTGACCAGGAAACATCAGTAAACATCAGTCTGTTTGACCAGGAAACATCAGTAGACATCAGTCTGTTTGACCAGGAAACATCAGTAAACATCAGTCTGTTTGACCAGGAAACATCAGTCTGTTTGACCAGAAAACATCAGTAAACATCAGTCTGTTTGACCAGGAAACATCAGTCTTTTTGCCCAGGAAACATCAGGAGGAATTTATTACTATTGAGACTAATCCAGATCTTTTTTCCCCTCTCTATTTACTATTATATTCTGCTAATGGTGGGAAACACGGACGTTCAGAGCAGTATCTAATGTGATGAGGTGGTTGTGCTCTCATACAACGGTTCATGTAGGAATTAGTCTATATTTATTAGGCATCATTTAAATGTGTTTTTACAGAACGTATCTGAAGAGCCTAACCATAGCAAGTGCAGACATAGACAGAGGGTTTGGAGCAGAGTTGGCAGGAAAAATACATGTACAGCAGTGAGACGTAACCAGATAATGTTTGGACTCGCATGACAATACTCTATAGAAAACAGTTCGGGTACGTAATGATTGTGAATCAACATTCGGTTTTTCCAACATTCGCTGATGTTGTGAGCTTAAGACTTAAACGGATTGGAGCTCAGGTTAACCTGATCTATGACAGGATTAGCGGGCCTTTGGGTTAGTGAGATAAAAGAACAGCTCCAAGGAGCTATTCCTGATGGAGAGTGTTACTTCCCAAACGCAGTGGTGCACCCTGGGACTTGTCACGGCCAGAAAAAGCTGTCAGTTGTGATTAAGTTACCAGGAGACACGTGGAGGTAGGTAGTTGCTGCATCAGCTGACCCGGTTTCACCTGTAAACATACTGATGGCCCAGTTATACAGACGGTGCCTCTCACCTGTAAACATACTGATCGCCCAGTTATACAGACGGTGCCTCTCACCTGTAAACATACTGATGGCCCAGTTATACAGACGGTGCCTCTCACCTGTAAACATACTGATGGCCCAGTTATACAGACGATGCCTCTCACCTGTAAACATACTGATGGCCCAGTTATACAGACGGTGCCTCTCACCTGTAAACATACTGATCGCCCAGTTATACAGACGGTGCCTCTCACCTGTAAACATACTGATCGCCCAGTTATACAGACGGTGCCTCTCACCTGTAAACATACTGATCGCCCAGTTATACAGACGGTGCCTCTCACCTGTAAACATACTGATGGCCCAGTTATACAGACGATGCCTCTCACCTGTAAACATACTGATGGCCCAGTTTTACTGACGGTGCCTCTCACCTGTAAACATACTGATGGCCCAGTTTTACTGATGGTGCCTCTCACCTGTAAACATACTGAAGGCCCAGTTATACAAACGGTGCCTCTCACCTGTAAACATACTGATGGCCCAGTTTTACTGATGGTGCCTCTCACCTGTAAACATACTGATGGCCCAGTTATACATACAGACGGTGCATCCGGCCAACGGAGACAGGAGAACCTAAAGCATCTTATTATTAGGGGTTATTGTGTATCTGTTAATAACTACTATTCTGTTTCTCTGTCTGATGACCATGGTAATTACTGTGGTCTAACGGTTTCCGCTGCTGTTTTGGGTTCACAGACTGTATTCCAGCCCATCCTGGCCACAGATGACTTCCAGATGTTCAGGGCCCTCATGGTGCAGAAGAACATTGAGCTGCAGCTCCAGGCGTTGCGTGTTATTAAACAAAGAAATGGTAGACCTAGGGCTGGACACCTTTTTGTCTTTCCACAAATGTCTTTGATGTTTTCAAATGTTGCAGATATTCTGCTGGTTGAAGGTTTTAAAGTTGACAACAAATGCAAATGATCATGCAAACTACTTAAAAAGGAAATGCAGATTATTAAGTCAATGCATCTTTGGCGGTTCCAACTCTTATTATTCCGGTTCTTGACAATGTACTAGATTATTATATTAGATCGAAAAGCACCACATTTGGACGTTTTCACGGCACATTAAGCACCAACCTGCCAACCCGCTTTAAGTTTTAAACTCCCTGGCATGGCACTAGGTGAACAAGAGACTGGGCAGAAAAAAACCATAAGAGAAGCTTCTCAATCAAACATGTGTCCACACATGCCCACATTCTTTGTCACAAAAATTCCACACAGTGTAGTGTTTGTTTCTAACGTCATCCTTCTCTATGTGTAGGCGCTCTGCCGGAGTGTCTCATCGATGGGGCAGACGTAAAGAGTGAGTTGGAGCAGCAGGAGATGAAGATCCTACAGGAGGTGCTCAAGTAAGTCAAACACAGAGTTGAGACCTTGTCACACAGAATAGTCACTGATTATATGACCCTGTGTAGCTTAGTGGGTAGAGCAACTCTGCTTACAACACCAGGGTTTGTTGGCCAGAATGAACAGTCTATGCACTCTACTGTAAGATCATTTGGTAACTGGAAACATGGTTACATGAACATGTAGAAATAGGAATTTTTTTTTTATGTGAATAACAAAGTTTTGGACACACTTAGCCTTACCTCTTACCCATTCACGTACTTGTCACTTCAAGTAGAAAGTGGCAATAATTTCAACATCAACATCGGAAATGTATTCATAATTGGGAATGAGTTGACCAATAACTTTCCAGGTGACGGCGCTGAACAAGAGTATCTGTATAATCTATTAAGCAGGCAGGAGGTGTTGTGATCTCCATACTGGCTGTAGGCTCCATCCTACTAACACAGACATGTGCAGTTCTCCATCAGCTATGTGTTGTGTTGTGATCTCCATAACTGCTGTAGGCTCCATCCTACTAACACAGACATGTGCAGTTCTCCATCAGCTATGTGTTGTGTTGTGATCTCCATACTGGCTGTAGGCTCCATCCTACTAACACAGACATGTGCAGTTCTCCATCAGCTATGTGTTGTGTTGTGATCTCCATAACTGCTGTAGGCTCCATCCTACTAACACAGACATGTGCAGTTCTCCATCAGCTATGTGTTGTGTTGTGATCTCCATAACTGCTGTAGGCTCCATCCTACTAACACAGACATGTGCAGTTCTCCATCAGCCATGTCAATGGGATAATTAGGGTAATCTGTTTTA
Organism: Dallia pectoralis; assembly: GCA_029465975.1. Classification (NCBI taxonomy): domain Eukaryota; kingdom Metazoa; phylum Chordata; class Actinopteri; order Esociformes; family Umbridae; genus Dallia; species Dallia pectoralis. The sequence continues at coordinate 12,443,157 of CM055730.1, read as the reverse complement.
GTACTATAGTCACATCCCAAGCCAGATTGGGCCACCTCTATCTCTATCCAGTACAATTCATTATAACTTATGGTCTTCTATTAGGTTGAACTTTCTGAAGACAAAGCAATTTCTAAGCACATATTTTTGAAATGGACTAAGTTTGGGATGGCAGTGAATTTCCCTAGGAGCTGTCTTACTGCTAAAATCAATTGAAGTGAGACTTAAAATCGTTTGGGAAGTCTCGAAGAACACTTGATTAATATTTTGTTGGCCAGGCTTCTCTCATCTGTATTCAGATCAGTGTTCATGTTTCCACCATCGCAGGACATTTGGAAAAAAAATATTAATGTCAGAGTTGTAAGGCAAAACCACTGTTCACTGAGAAGAACATGAATGTTTGTCGTAAGCTCGCAAAAAAAGAGCGTGGATGATATAAGATTTCTAAAACACTGTTCTCTCAACAGGTGGGTCAAAATATTAAATTTCTAATTCCATATCTTATACCAGCACATCTTCCTAACAATTCCCAGCTTCCAAATTGGCTCTTTCAGCTCTTTCTGCCTCTGTAACTCTTTTGCAGGTTTTCGCTTTAAATGAGAATATGTTATGACCTAACTCCAATGGTAAAATGAGTGTCAGTAAATCAATGGAGCACATAGTGGAGTCCAACTGGCCTCCATTGCTCCATAGTTATCGTAAGCTGTCGGTTATGTTGCATCAATTCTGTGCTCTTCCTCTGTAATGGAAAGTTTAATCCTCGTTGAATTAAGATACTAATCAATTTAATTAGCAGCTCATGGCGGTGCGTGATGGGGCTGGGCCCCGTGCCAGCTGTGGGCCGTGTAGTGTCCATTACCACCAGTATCCTACACTGGTCCATCTTGGTGATTGCCTACTCAGGTCTTGTATTTGGACTTCTATTCGTATGTGTCAGTCACAAGAAGATCTGTCAGCCTCAGGGAAAACTCTGTTGAAGTTTTCATCCCAGTGATGATGTTAGCCAGAGTTGTGACTTGTTTTTGCCAGATGTAGTTCTTTGTATTCAGGTCTAAAAGTTTGGTTTTGGTCTCATCAGGGAAGAGAATCTTTACGTTTTGGTTATCAAAACATTAGCGAAATGAAATGCATGATTGCATCCAAACCTTTTGTGTGCAGTTTTTGGTTTTCTTTTTAAATGTTATTTTGCTAAATAACAGCTTGCATAATTACATCACATTACACGTAACATCTGCAAGCAAACCAACACACCTATATGGAAATATTTTTGTCTTAGTTTTATGATTTGGCCCAGAATCTGGGTTGAATGTACTGATAAGAAACATGTATGTTGGCCACTCTCTTTGTACAGGACATCAAAGGAGGAGTATGAACTAGAGATGGCTCGGAGACTGCAGTCAGAGGAGGAGATGGGCTCCACGTCTAGAAGCTGCTGTGACGGGCCAGTTTTAGAAGCAGCCAGTATTCAGAGCCCCGCCTCCGCTCAACAGACCAACAGCACAAGCAATGTAAGTTCGGAACACAATACTGACCCCTGGTGGTAGTAATACAAACATACTGCATTAATACAAACACAGGTCACCATTATTTGTATTACCATCTACAGTATATCTTCAGAAATGTTTTTTTAAAGAATGCATGAGTGAAAATACATTCTGTAGACTCTTTATTGATAACACATACGCCTAGCATAATTCTCATATGAAGACAATCCAATTCTCGTTCCGTTTTGTCAGACATTAGGATTCGTTTTTCTTTAGTCTTTTTTGATAAAAGCTTTTCTGTTTTTTGTTTTTGCCACTATATATTATCCATACAACTGAACCTATAATAGCTCTGTATTCTAACTAAGGTTACCAGTACATCATTAAAGAGGGAGGAGTCTGCTGGAGCTCAAGGTGTTGGGCAGGTTGCTGCAGCCAAAACCAGCACACCTGCCCCCTCTACGATCTTAGCAGGTAATAAGGGTTTCTTATTGAGTCTCCAACACAGATGCTGATTCTATAGTGAAGGTGAATAATCAGTGGATGCTGTATAAAACCGCGCATCTGCTGAACGGGAACAATCAGCTGCTTATACACACACATTTATACATGCATACATATACACTGATGAGCCAAAACATTATGACCACCTGCCTCTTATACTTCGGGTGCCACAAAAAAAATTTGCCAACCTGCCGTGGCATGGACTCTTCAAAACTGCTGAAGGTGTCCTCTGGTATCTGGCACCTAGACACTAGCGGATTCTCCTGTAAGTTGCAATGTGGAGCTGTTCAATCGGATTGAGACCTGGGCAATTTCTTCCTTAGACCTTTGCTGAACAGTGCAGTGTGACAGTGCTCATTATCCAGCTGAAAGAGGCCACTGCTATCAATGAATACCATCGCCATGAACATGTACCTGGTCTGCAACGATGTTTAGGAAGGTGGCACGTATCAAATTGACGTCCACATGAATGCCTGGACCCAGGGTTTTCCAGCAGAACTCCTTTTTACCAGTTTGTTGTCTGCACATTTTGGTGCCATCACTTCCCCAAGTCATCATGGGCACTCTGACCGCAGTAGCATGTAATGCACTGTGTGTTGTGACACGTTCATTGGGTAATCGTCATTACATTGTTCTGTGACTTGTACCACAATAGACCTTGTGTCAGTTCAGACCAGATGGGACAGCCTTTGTTGCCATCGCGCATCGATGAGCCTTGGGCGCCCAACACCCTGTTTCCATGTTTTGGTTCGTCCCTCAGACCACAGTTGGTAGGTACTGTCGGGAGCAACACAGATGCCATGCTGTTTCAGAGATGCTTTGACCCATGTCAAAGTCGCTTAGGTCTTTACTCCTGCCCATTTCTCCTGCATCCACATGTTGACTACGAGAACTGATTGTTTGCCCAACATCTAGTTTACCCAGACAACGACATGTAAGTAGCTGATCAGCGTGAATTGCTTCTCGTATGGTTATAATGTTTTGGCTTATCATTCTATATGGCAAGACTTAAAATTTGCTGTCTAGCCAAAATGCCCACATGCCCCAACACTTGAATGTGGCAAGAATAATGGGTCAATATTACAGAGGTGAATAATTAATCAGTTTAATCAAGTGTCGCGTATTCATGCTAAAAGTCTATACACTTTAGAGGGTGAGTAATCAATGGCAATGTATTGATGCAGAGTCGCCCAGTGCACAGCCAATGGCCCTTCCTGCAGTGAGGGTTCCAGTGAAGGGCACAGAGCCTGGGGCTGTCTCCAAGGAGAAGAGCAGCAGAGCAGGAGAGGGCTGGATAGAGGAGGCACGCAAGGAGGCTGGCTTCTGCAAACCATTCACAGTGAGTCTCTATGTAATGCACTGACTGTACATCACTCTGGATCGTGTTTATTTCCGGCGCCTTTTTGCCGCGACCTGGTTACTCTCATGGCATGGAAAGTATTCTTCACTGTCTCCTAAGGATAATTAAAGGGACCTTCTGGAGGGGCGTTGCAGTCTAGGGAACTACATTGTGGTGTGAAGGGGCAACTATCTTGAGTTTAATACCTGGGTGTTATCGTCTGTTGTGATTGTGAGGCTGCAATAGACACTGCATATCAAACTTGTATCACCCTGATTCCATGTCACTTGATGCTTGTCCTGATTTGACATACAGGACTTGCTGTACTTCTATTCCAATAATAATGTTCTATCTATGAATTGGCTAACTAGACAATTTTATACACACACACACACACACCGAAGCTGCTTATTAAACCTGTTCCAGCTAGCTCGTATAGTTAGCTGCACAGCTTGCTGTATTTCACTGGACAGCTTGTTTGGATTCCTTTAAAGCTTAATTTTACCTAAAAAACTAAATAATTTCCATGTTTGCAACCACTATATTGTTCTTTACCAAAATGTGATGAGCATCGAGTGCTCTGTGATTTACTATAGTTTCCTGGTTCCTGGAGCTTGCTGGGTCAACTCGTTTTACCAGTTTATGGACTCTTAATTAAAGCCTAAACTAATTTGATTGTGACAGAAAAAATACAAAATAAGCCCAGACAACAGAATGTTGAAACAAAAACTGACAGGTTAACACAACTGGTCTGATGAAAACACTGCGTTTGTTTGTGTACAGGAGTTATCCTCAGAGCAGCAAAAGCAGCTCCAGCAGAGGGCGCTATACTTGAGGCAACAAAGGGACAAGCTTCAGGCCATGAAAAAAGAGCAGAAATCTAAACCAGCTACACCAGAGGATCCCCCACCACCAGCACCCAGCACACCGGTAACATAACTCCTATACATATGGGTAGTCGTACTTCTCCACAAGACACATGTAATACAATAAACAATAGATAATGCAGGGTATCTACAATAATATTTCTTCTCTAGTCTGCATTTACATTGTTCTTCCTTTTGTTATTGCATTTGCTGCTCGTCTATATTTCCATATTATGCTTTCTTTGCTGCCTTGCCAACGAAAGGAGGACGGCATCACCAGAATGAACAGGAGTGGTGGTGCTAGTAGAGTAAAGGAGGACAGGGTCAATACCTCCCAGCCTGTGAGCTCTCCTGTTGGGGGACAGGAGAAGCCCAAGGTGATCTGTGTACAAGTGCCAATGTGTTATCCCCTTAGGAGTTCTGCTGAGCCATGTGCTTTTATTGTTAGTGTAGCTAGAGCTCCGCACCAGTCATGTGGCCCAGTGACCTAGACAAGCTTTATAATCATGTTTACAATTTCACTGAACATTCCCATTTATCTTCCAAGGAGATCTCCGTTGAAGAAAGGAAGAAGTTGCAGAAACGAAAACACCTGGCAGAAAAACTGAAGGAGGAAGTTATCAAGAAATAAACTGTATTTTCAGAGTTCAACTATAGTCACCCTGAACTGTGGATGCACCTGGAAGCTGAGAGATCTGCTTGTGAGGGCAAAAGAACAGGTGCAATCGTATTGGAAAATGCAGTATTTAATTAGATCTGTATAGGCTTACATATAATGCGCCACTGATTTTATCCAATGTTTATTGGATACTTTTATAAATATCCTGCCAAAGATCCTGTGTTGTAAATCCACCTGTGTTTCACATGAAAATATGCATTGCTTGTAGATTAAGGGTGTGTGTGGTCACATTTGTATTCCAGTTTCAAGTCAACTCCTCTCCAGATTACAATAAAGCTAGATTCACATGTTTAATGCCAGTGTCACATTTAATCTGAAAACGTATCAAATATCAATACAAATCTTTTGAATGGGAGATAGTGGTACAAAATGTTCATGGAGAAAAACAACCCTATGCAATCTAGGCTTCTGAAATGGTTACATGTGGGCACTTACAGCTGCAGGAATTCAGAACGAAACGCTTTCCCCATGGCAAACTACATCGGTCAATAGGAATGTCTATATAACATAACTTGGCAGTAGCCGGACTAGCCACCACTGACATTTCAGAGTCAAATTTGCTCTTACCCACAGGAACTGATTTAACAACAAATCCATTGAACTTAACTAAGATGGAACACTAGTAGTATGCACCACTGAGAAGGGCTTTTGTGTTAATTCACACATACTGGCTGGAAAAATGACTTCTCTGAACAAAGACACCTTGGTGGCTCAGCTGATTGGGAGCAACAGTCCAGGCCACTGAATACACACAAATTTCAGACATTCTCAATGTGGGCTGCAAAAATGACTTTACTGCAGTTTAATACATGTTATCTTAAAACCAGCATTGCAACTCTCGCTTTCTACAATGAATCAAATAATTGAATTAAAAGGGTGAACAGTAGTCCCACCATTTGTGCCAACAAAAAAACAAAAATACACTGGCAGGTTTAGCTCGCCCCTTTAAAATCACTTAAGAGGCAAATGATTAAAAAGAAAAAAATAACTGTACAGTACTTTTAATAAACTCATGAATACAGGATTCCTGGCTGATGTAGTTCTGTGTGAGTCGGTTGAGTCCTGCTCCTTGGAACTAAGCAACGTTCTTCTTTAGGATCGTTTGTCGTCCCCCCCCTTTTGCGTAGTTCCCTATACCCAACCCAAATGAACAGTTCTGTAGGGTCAGCCAATCAAGCTTCCATTACTAAGCGGCTAGTCCTGCTAGCCTGACTGGCTCTCCCGTTACCCCCTGCTCCCCCTTTCTGTAGAACGACTGAGGTTTGGGTGAAGTGCTGCGTCCCTGCCGGAGCGTCAGGAAAACCTGGCACTGCTCAACCTCTCTGGTCCACAGGCCAGGTCAGGGGTGTAGGAGCAGGGGGCAGGCTGGGAGGGTAGGAAGGTGGTGGCCTCTTTGTCCAGTGGACTGTGAAAATAGCACAGTGGACTAAGACCCGAGTACTTCACTGGTTTTATGAGCCCAGGCGGGGCCGTTTCCGTGGGGACTGCTCTTCGTCTTCCTCCTCCTCGTCTTCGTCGTCAGGGTAGTCTACAAGTCCGACCATCCCAGTCTGTCAACAAGAACACGGTTACATTAGAAATCAAGTGTTTCGACCCTGGGGGTTTGGATCATTTTGACTACTGGGGTGGCAGGAATATGGGGCTTTTACTACACATTGTCAGGTAGAAAAAGGATATGGCTCACCTTGGTAACTAGAATGGCAGTTGACAGGGAAAGCTCACCTTGACTACCGGGGTGGCTGGTGATGCGGCCGACTTTACCGGGGAGCCGTTGGGACTGGCGGTGGTGGAGGCGGCTGGCTTGCCATTAGCACCGTTGGTTCCATTGGCAGCCCCTGTAGAATGAGAGAAGGTAAACTTAAAGCTGCCAGTTGGGGTCCGCTTTGGAAAGTTCTCTTTGTCCTCACTCTCTTTAACTGCAAAGAGATGGAAATGCACAGGGTGAACATAGCGTTGCACAAGCTGTTTGGTTGAAAACGCATACACGGCAACGCTGCAGAACATACCTTTTTTGGCTTCAATATACTTTCCGTAGCTCTCGGGGAACTCTTCCTCGGGCCTGCTTTTCTCGATAGCCTCCCCCTCGTCGTCGTCTTCATCTTCGTTGAACCACATTTCCTCGTCCTCGTCCAGCGTCCTGGTTTCCCTACGATACCTGCTAGAATAAAAACAAGACTTTTACTAGGCTAAATATATAAATAAGATATTAAATGCAAATCACTAAAACAACACAGATTTAACAGCATTTGCATACAAAAGACTCCTGGAGTCAAAATGTTACAAGTCATTGTAATCCTAAACAAACTTCTTCATTAGTTGCTAAAATGCTGACCTGTTAAGTCTCTGAGTTTGTCTGTCTTTCTCCTGCTCATATAGGCCCTTCAGTCCCTTGAAAGTCTGGACGTATTGAATGGATTCAAGTGCTTTGTAGTAGTTGTCTATGATGTGTGCTATGAGAGACTTGATATCCTCCTGTAAGTGTTAGGGTTAGGTTATAAATGTGTGAAGACAAATGTCACCAGAAAACAGATATGTTAAAGAGTGAGGGCTAAGGGCTTACAACTTTGATGAACTCGAAGAGTTCGATGATGGCTGAGTTTAGGAGGTTGTATCTAGTTCCATTGTCCAACAGAGTGTTTATGACGGGCTCAAACAGATTCCCTTTGATAATGTAACGGTTGTAGTACTCATCCTTTTGCCCAATTATTCTTCTCATGAAGCGCAGAGCACCTGTAGAAAGACATCCCAGGTAAACTCTACACCTCGAAAAAAAGCTTGGAGGAAACTGTATCAGAATCATTCACATTATAGTCTTGGATTAATAAATAGATTATGCCAAATCCTGGCACCATCAGTCCTGAGGTTTGGTATTTTGTGTGTCATGCCTTTAGTGCTCAACCTTTTATAGAACAAACCCCTTTTGAGATTTATTTAACCAAGTTATCGAAAACATACATACAATTGAATGGGGTTGGGTGGCAGCTATTGTGTGCGACCTAGAACTAACGAAAGGCCATTGTAAATCCCATTGAAAAAAGCTGAGAAGTCTAGCATGACTTACACAGTGCCAAAAACGTGTGTTTGGAGTTCATTAGCACCAGGACTCGTCGTAGCAGGTCCTTATTCATAATGTAAGTCTTTATGTGGTACGTGTGGTGCTCTACGCAGAAAGTCAGCAACTCCAGTATCAAAGCAAGGAGCTGGGCTGTCTGAAAATTATCTGAAACACAAAACGCATGCATTTACAATACCGGAATAAAAAATAAAAACAGCAGCAGTATACAACACTCCTCATAATTGACGCAGCCTCTGTTGTCAGAGTTCAGCGTTTACAAAACAGTCATTATGTACCAAGCTTTGGTCAGTGATAAAGATATCTAACCCAGATGTATGAAGAAAAACCTAGTCCCCACCAGGATGTCACTACACAGGAAAACTAGGATTGCATGAATTCTGAGTACATACCAGGACACACTGGGTTGATCTTGGTGGAACCCTCTTGCAGATCTGGGAGACAAAAGAAGCAATTAAATCAGCCATAAATGCATCAGTCACACTGCTACTGGCAATTTAGGAGGCAGAAAATGAACTGCAATTCACATGCATCTGTATATGTACAGTAGGTATGTTTGTAATAATATATGTATATAAATAAAAAATTGTTACAGCAAAACAGAAATTAGTGTTTCGTCAGCCCAATGTGATTGGGACATCCAGGAAGAGCCACGGCACTACAATTAATATAATTGACGCAGTTGTTTATTTGACAGAGCAAATCCCCAAAACATCAGGATGAGACCCACAAATGCATATATCCGTTTAGATGAAAGGTCCCCCAGCTCACCTTTAGAGTGTTTGTCTTCTACAGTGTTGGCCAATAGTGGGGCTGTAAGGACCTGCATGCAGTACTTGTAGAAGAAGCTGAGGAACTCTGTCTTCTCTGTTTTCTAATGGGATTGAAGGTACAAGGATATAAGACTGATGCTGTGGTAGTTCCTCTTTGGAGTATAATATATAATTATTGTTTGTGTAGTAATTACAACATGCGTTCCCCAGGCGGTATACTGTCATAAACTAAAATGCTATTGTTTACAAAAGCGGTGTTGAATCAAAATGCCTGCCCAACGTTGTGATAGCTCTTAGCCATCGGCGATGGACAACTGCATCATCTGTTGGCAAACCCTACTGTACACACTTATTCCGGAATGGTTTGAGGAACATGGCGTAGAGTTCAAGTGTCCCAAGCGAGAGATCAAACAGCATCTTACATTAGTCGGGGCCAGCATGTTCTCTGGGTCGATCAGTGTACGTAGCAGTCCCATGAGTTGCACAGCACCACCCAGCTCAGGATCTGAGTCACAGATCATCTGCTTTATTACGACGTTGATCAGCAGCACATCCTGATGAGGAGAACAACTTAAGTATGATGTTTGTACAAAAACAATTAAATAAATAATATTTATTTTAATACAAGAATTAAACAGTCAGTGTGTTAATTGGATAAACCAAAATCAGAGATCGGGAAATATTTTTTGTTGAAAGAGCAGTGGGAGAAGGAATAAAACATGACTATCCAAACCATTATTAAACTGAGACAAATCAGTCCAAAATATGGCAGTGTAACGGTCCTCCTGTCTATAGTGTGAAAACAATTCTGTGATTATGTCAACAAGACGCAGTAATAATAAAGAGGACGCTCAATGAAAACGTTCACATATTTTCTGAGTGAACACTACATTTACAATAGGGTGCTGGTTTTTCTGAGTGAATATCACATTTACGATAGGGTGCTGGGTTTTCTGAGTGAATATCACATTTACAATTGGGTGATGTATTTTCTGAGTGAATATCACATTTACAATAGGGTGAGGTATTTTCTGAGTGAATTCAAATTTACAATAGGGTGCTGTATATTCTGAGTGAATATCACATTTACAATAGGGTGCTGGTTTTCCTGAGTGAATATCACATTTACAATAGGGTGATGTATTTTCTGAGTGAATATCACATTTACAATAGGGTGCTGTATATTCTGAGTGAATATCACATTTACAATAGGGTGCTGTATATTCTGAGTGAATATCACATTTACAATAGGGTGCTGTATATTCTGAGTGAATATCACATTTACAATAGGGTGCTGTATATTCTGAGTGAATATCACATTTACAATAGGGTGCTGTATATTCTGAGTGAATATCACATTTACAATAGGGTGCTGTATATTCTGAGTGAATATCACATTTACAATAGGGTGCTGTATATTCTGAGTGAATATCACATTTACAATAGGGTGCTGTATATTCTGAGTGAATATCACATTTACAATAGGGTGCTGTATATTCTGAGTGAATATCACATTTACAATAGGGTGCTGTATATTCTGAGTGAATAGCACATAATAGGCTGACAAGTGAGTCACAGCTCTCTCTGAGTCATCAGGAACATAGGGTGCATCAGACAGGTAAGTCATTCTTAAAATAAGTACTGAATGTTACCAAACAGTTGCCTACAAAACCATTTCAAACCAAATATTGAAAAAGTACATAAGTCTCAGTATACCGGGCAACTTTACTGTAAACGGCTATCAAATTAACACAGTTGCGTACATAAAAGATGTAGAAACTCAAACAACTGATTAAGGGCAACACGGCAATGTTTCCATATGGCAGAGAAATGTATCCACCATGTTCACACTTTACGTCTGACAAGTATGACAACGTGACGAAATACGTACATCATCTGTCTGCTGCGGCTCCTGCATAACAAACTCTCTGACCATGGAGGGGCTGAACTCCACCAGGTAGGAAAAAATGTCCGTAGCTGCAGCCCTCACCAGCAGGTCGTCCATGCCCTACGGAGACAATATATCCCAACAGACTTAACTTCAACACTCATTTGAATGTACTTACTACCTATGGGTGTTATAGCGGTCCTATCTAGCCATCTTAAGATTAATGCATTGACATGGCAAAGACAAAATGTATGAGATACATATGCTAATACAAGCAATGACAATTGTAATGTAAATATATACAGGGAACATACATACCATGACTATTTCAAGAGCAGAAAGAATGCCAAGATTCGCCAGAGTCTTGAAGAATGCATCTCTATTTTGTGGTTGCAAGGTTTGTGAAAAAGCACAAAATTCTTTGAAAAAGTTTACCTGCAAGGAGATGAGAAAACAAAACTTGACAGTAAGCCAGTGAAACATTTACATCACACGTTTTTCTGTCTTTTAATGAATTAAATAGATTGGTACACTTACAAGTTCTCTCCTTTTACCGTCCTCTGTGGCTTCATCGGTAAGCTGTGCAAAAACTTCAGTTAGGAACTTCTCATCCTCCTGTAGTGCAAAGCAGATAATTAAAGTTACATTACTGCATTTCAGTTGGTCATACGATGTAGTGAAGTGAATAGTCCTACTGAAACGTACAAATGCATTTTTTTGAACTTTGATACAACACCAAAAAAAGCATACAAAATCAATTGTGTCACAACTTTATAGAAGTCAACCACATGAAATCAGAGACATACTTGAAAGCCTACTGAAGTTTACATATGGGTGACTAATTCACCAAGAGACAAACCGTTTGATAGAACTAATACCTAAAAAATTAAACAAGCATTGATTACAATAGTAAGATTAACAACGTAGCATGAGTACATAAAATTAAACATACAGGTCCATAGCAGTTTGTCTACAACAGCAGAACACAAACTACTAATGTACTGTACAATCAAACCATTTATAGTGATACTCTTTATTTAAGACAACATCGTCTCCCATTGACAAAAGATAAAGATCCAGTTGACTGTCAACATATTACAATGGGAATTCTCAGTGTGGATAAGGACCATGTGTTCTTTCCGCAAATGTGGTACATTTCCCCCAAAAAAATCTGTTAAAGACATAAAGCCTTGTGATGACATAGCGCAAATTACATAATTTCAGCCTTACATTTTCAAGCCATGCATAACCGTAAGTTCTGTGCATTTTCAACTCAACAAATAGTCTCGAAAAACAGTTGCCATAAATAGAAACTAGCCAACTATATTTACAGATAAGTGCTCTGCATTAGTCTATACAAGGCAAGCATATGCTCATTTGAGTGCTCTTTATAGTTTATCCTTGGAAAAAACAGGACAGCATAAAAGAAAAAAGACAACAGTGCACATTAAAAACAAGATTTGTTTTTTATCCAGCAGTATTGAATTGATAATTTCACACAAATGTGACATGTATTGAAAGCAGTATATTACCACCATGTTGTAGTAAAGTTTAAAGTTGAATATAGAAATTCTATTAACCGCTATATATATTAACCGATATATGCATTTCATTTGCCATTTTTACACCAAATCATTTTTAACCCAAAGCATCCAACATGTCAAATAAACAAATTGATGACCTATGAAATAGCAACAACATAAAACTGTGAAAAGCCAGAAAATCTGCATGAAATGCTTGGATGGAAATATGGTAACAAGTTTTAAAAAAAAGTCTCCACAAAATTAAACCGCAAAAAGAGAGCTGAAGGGTATTGGTTAAGATGTGAATGCCAGTTACAGTCAAAAGCAACTCTAACAAAATGTGTGGTCCTGTGGGTTTCTAGTGACTCACCTGTAGCATGCTCACTATCTCCACCTTGTTGAAAAAAATGAAAGACGTGAGGGTAGAAAGGAAGTTCTCCTCGAAGACCGACGGCGTGGGGAGTATGATGTCCTGGATGTACTGCACTCGATATGTCTGGTGGATCTTCTGCCGGAGCTCTGAGTCTGTGATGGGAATCACTTCCTTGAACTTGGCCGTCTTGGTAAGGAATTCACGGTGGCGTTTGGGTTGCACCAATGCCGGGTCATACTCCAAGCAGCCCACAACATCCATGATGCAGTCGTCTGAGAACATGACCTCGAAAAGAGCCGCCTTATTGAGAAAGAGTACGCCCCGCACAATCTCATACAAGTGATGTAAACCCTCGCGATTGTCCAAGTCTTCGCACACCTGGAAGAGCTGCAGGAGCTTCTTCATGTAGCCTTCGCTCATAAGGGCCAGGGCCAGCTTCTCCCTGCGGATGGGCGAAGACAGGACAGAGGTCACCAGGTCCGCGATCTCCTCCAGCCGGGCTAACTCACAGGGAGGCAGCTCCACCAGGTGGCTGGTCTCTGGCATCTCTTCGAAGCGCTCCTCCTCTGACTCGTCAATAGGATCCTGAGTGATCTCCAGTGCAGGGTCCTTCCCCTGCACCTGCGGAAAAATAACGTGGGTCGATTTTAATGCTGAAACAGGAGCACCCTTTATAGGATAACACTGGGGATTCTCATTTTACAAAACAAAACAGGATTTGTCATTTACAGGAAAGGAAAAAAGTATACCAAACAATAAAATTATTTAAATGGGACTGTTAAAATTAAATGATGCGCGGCCCAAATAATTTGATTAATAAATACATTACTGAACAGTAATTAAAACACATTTTATGTAAAGAAATGATATAAAAATGTATAGCATTGAAGTATAAACGTATATATAAATAAAAATTATAACTCTACTTTCCATGTTAACAGCGCTAGATACTGTCTGCTAGTTGTCCGTCTGCATCCACCCCCCCAGACGATACCATTGTCCATCACAATGTTTTACTGTAGACATCATACGAAGCCAATGTGGTAGACATCCCCCCAAGTGTGCAGTATCGGGCTAAAACAGACCACTGCTATCAGGGAATGATATTGCCTTTAAGGGGAGTACCTGGTCAGCAATGATGTTTAGGAAGGTGGCACGTGTCAAATTGACGTCCACATGAATTCCCAGACCCAGGGTCTCCCAGCAGAACATTGTTCAGCATCATACTCCTCAACCAGGTTGTCGTCTTTCAGAAATTCTGGTGCCGTTACTTTCACAGGAAAATGACGCAGCCGTACACGGCCGTCCATGTAATGTCAAAGAAAACTGACTCATCCGATCAGGCGACCTAGGTCCAGTTCTGACGCTCACCCACACTACGCGCATTTCATGGTGGAATGGGAATGAGGCAGCCCTATGAGCAGCAGGGTGCAAATAATTGTGTGTTCTGACACATTCCTCTGGTATTGTCAGTGACAGTCTGTTAGTTTGGACCAGGCCGGATAGCCGCAGTTGCCTGTGCGCATCGATGAGCCTGGGGCATCCAACTCTGTGTCACCAAATTGTGGCATGTCCCCCAGACCACTGTCAGTAGGTACTCACCACTGCTGCCGAGAGCACCCCACAAAAGTTGGCGTTTCGGTACGCTCTGACCCAGTTGTCTGGCCATAACAGTTTGTTCCTTGTCACCCCGGTCTATAGTGCAGCCCAGTTCTCTGACAACCTATGCGTTAACTACGAGAACTCATGGTTTGTCTATTATCTAGTCTACCCACAACTTGACATGTGCCCTTGTTATGAGATGATAAAACGTTTTCCACATTATCAATGTTTTGACACATAAGTGTACACTGTACATACAGTGGGGTTCCATGCATCTGTTTTGACCCATAAGTGTACACTGTACATACAGTGGGGTTCCATGCATCTGTTTTGACCCATAAGTGTACACTGTACATACAGTGAGGGTCCATGCCTCTGTATCACTTTTCTTAAGACCTCAAAACTGTAATTAGGATACAGACAGAACATCAAGCATCTGCATATTAGAGGTATCAATAATTTGTTACATGTATGAAAAAGCAGAAGATGGAAAGATACAAATATGCTGTGGCCAGCAATTTTGTTGTTTCCAGAATAAATATTTCATTTTCTGATTTTGTCAGTTCTCAATTAAAACCAAAATGTACAACTGAAAAATCTAAACAATTTAATGAGAAAAAGATGTTAAACCATAATTTACAATATTGAAATATTGTGTAGTTGTAAAAACAAGGACTTGAGGAACAGTGACATGGTAGAAAAGAAAATACACACAAAAGCAATTGTGCAAGAACCATCTCACAAGCTCGAAAACTTTGGAGACCCCTGTTTTATAGTACACACGCAATACTAAAGAGTATTTCTGATTCTAAAGACATTCTAACGGTATACCATGAAGTGACAAGCATTTAAAATGTTATAAAGTTGCTAAACACAGTAATATACCTGACAAATCTTCTCCCAGATTTCATCACAGCCAGCTTTTTCTTGAAAACTCAGAGCCAGATCATAGTTTTCTGCTTCAGACCACACAATCAAGGTGTCCTGCAAAGTAAAAAGAAATGTATCTGATGTATATTCTCATGACTGTGGGAAAATTTGGGGTTGCTTAGAAATGTCCATGATTTCGAGAGAAAATCTAATAATTTTTGTTTATTATAACATTCTAAAATGATCAGAAATACAGTGAAAATGTCTGATTATAATGGAACATGTACATAGACTTACTATGGTGTATTTCATTGATATTACATTGAAAACCATTCTGGAATTTTAACAAAAATGTGTTTCTCATTCTTAAAAACTAAGACAATTCTAACTGACCCCCAAACCTTTGAACACATTTTACACCAGCTAAATTCGTAGGCCACATATGTTGCTTTACTAAATGGACAAACCAAAACAGCATTGACGACAGTAGTCCATTAAAGGCAAAACACTCACTTGTTGTTTTTGATATGCGGTATTTGAGCTGATTTTAGACTCCAGAAGTAGTGAGCCTAAAAGTCAAGAAAGGTATAGGTTAACCACTATCATACTTCAATTGTGTTGTTTACGATGACAATCCAGTAACATGAGTGCAAAAAAACATGTATTCAATCATTACAGTAACAACCAGATGGCTATTGTAATGCGTTACCCATTAACAGCTATGGGTGTAAAGACGAAACACTAATCAGAAAACAAAAAGATTACATTAGACTAAATATTGCCGCGACGTTTTCCAAAACCAATTTAGTCACCAACGCAGTGAGCACGTTTCCTACCTAGTAGGGTACCTGGGAAACCAAACTTTATCACAAACTAGTTGGCCTAGTTTAGCCACCGTACTAACTAGCTGTGTACGTAACTTGTGCAGGTAGTTACAAGCTATCATTGGCAAGATGGAAATCAGACAATAAAACGTTAGTAACGCTTAAATATTATGGTAATAATACGTACCGATATACATTTAAAAAACGAGTTAATTACAGTAGTTAAGATACGTACGTTCAACCACTGTTTGTATTTAGCAGGCAATACTTAGCGGGTAACGTACAAGTAAACGTCATTGGGTTGTTAGCCAACTAGCTTAATAGGTTAAAGTTATTCTGTCGTGATTAAACTAAATAAATGACTGTTGTGTGTGTCGTAGTAACCGTCCGACAATCACATCATTATCATTAGTAAGGACGTTGGCTGAAATATGGTCAACAATAATTACAAATGTTTGTCAACATTCCGTTAAAGTAGTAGCTACTGAATGTGCGGCCTGTGGTAGTTAGCTAGCTATATTACCCAACAAAGCTAACGCTAACATTGGAACAAAACAAACGCAAGGGGCTAGCCAAGCATCATCATCTCGTCTGGCAGCAGGCAGAGACTCACCATCAGATTCGGCCCGAACTAATAATGATATTCCCTTCAGTCGTTCGACAAAAGTAGACGAGACATGTCCTGTGCCCCGGTCGTCCCACTGTCGGTCTTCATTCAGCGTGTATACTTTCACACGCCGCCGAGTATCCGACATGGTGCCGGTGAACGTACCTTGAGGAAAAGCTAACGCTAGCTAGCCACTACTACAGTCGTTCACCCTCCTAAAATACTAGCCTAGCTTATTTCTTATCCCCGAGCTTCAAACTTTGTTTCTACCCGCATGTCCCGGACACACATCGGAATATTATTCACAATAATGCGCTAAAACGTTAAACTAATTTATCAGCATATTAACGTTAGGCCTTGTTTCTAGCTAACTGTAAGATTCTATGTTGAGAACACAACCGCTACGACGGCCTCTTCACTACCGTCCACAGAACGCCATCTTGTAATCCGATCTTGTGTGGTGTTCTTCCTCTACGTCAATCAAACGGTTACCGCCGCGGGGTCTCCTCTGAGGGGCTACGGAAGCCGCGCTGATAAGGTCGAAATAGTTACACAGAAATTGTGCTTGTCTAACTTTTAGGAAAAAATAATCATCCTAAATGAATTAATAAGCCAACTCTAAATATGCTAGCACTAACACTAATTATCTAGAAAATTGTAAAAATGTAAAACAATTAAATTGTTCATTTCCATATTTATTGCACAATTTATAAAATATATATATACAAACATAAATGCAAAAAATGCCTAATAAATGTTTAATTTACAACAAAAGGCCATGTGGCCATCCAAACCAAGCTGGTCTAATTGAAACATTAGCAATTAATTAGTACAATGAATCCATGATTTTAATTCAGAATGGTTGTTGAGTGTCCTTAAGGGAGATTTGTTATTATTAAATGTTAGATGGTGACTCACCTCAAAGTGTATGGGCTAAGTGAAACTGAAATAATTATGTTATCTAAACATCTTTAAAAAAGTGTTACATTTTATTTGAAGTTACAGAAAGATTTCTTGGCTATTAAAAGATAAACACAGCACCATACTGATTATTTCCATGGATAGACAGGAGGATAGACAGCAGAATTTTGTTATAGCAAAAACTGAACAATGAATTCGTTTATTTTGGCCCAAAACTACTTTAAAGGTGAAAAACTATCTAACATTAAGTTGAAGAAAATCTTAATTGTCCTTTAAGATGCATGTTCATTGACAGTGGGTCACCCTGACAAGGAGATTTAAGAGGCGGTGCTAGTTGCTTGGTCATTCCCTGTGCCCATGCTGATGCTCTGTTTTTCACTCATTGTCTTAACAATTGTTGCTACTGGAGATTGTAACACCTTCCTTGAAAGCCGCATTCTTCCATCTGTTGGGTCACGCCCAAAGTATTTAACCTGCGGGTAGAGTTCCAGCAGGAAAATAATATTACTCATAAAGTCAAGCAAATTTACAACCCAAAAATTTGACAGATGATCCCACTGCAAATCATACCTGAATCTGCTGACCAACCTCTAATCCAAGAGCACTCGGGTGTTTAATCTGGATAAATTTGAGGCATTAAATTATTTTACATCAAAACAAACATAATGCAATTAAAAACATGCAGCACTTTCCAAATCAGGTTAAATCTTGACAACAATCTTTGTTACAGACCCTGTAAACCCCTGCATGGTATTCGGGGGATATATTCTTACCCGTTTGTGGTCTAGCTGAGAGTTATGGAGCAGAACAGCACTCATGTTGGGATACAGCTTCACCATAACACCCATGTCCCTGTGGTGCAATGGAAACAGACATTTGTCAAGCCTGGAAGCCTGCTCTCTGTTTAGTAATTCAAAAGGAAGCAAATCACTTCAAATGAAACAACAGCTTTCAATAATACAGTTCGGTGTACCTTATTTCTGTGATGGTGGCAGTGTAAACAGATCCAAACTCTAACTGCTGCTCCTGCTGCAAGATCAAAATGTATTCTCAGATAATTTGTTTTTACAATTTTCACCAGGCCATCATTGTAAGAACAATCGAATCGAAAAGAAGTCAAACTTCAGAATAATTGATCCCCTGAGTAAAGATAAGTAAATTAAGCAAAAGAAAATGTCTTTGTTCCTTTCAGGTTGATGTTGAATTTAATATGTGCGAAGTTCAAAGGAAAAAAATATTAAGAACAAGATCTCATAAAAGTATCTTTATATTGCCATATACGGGCAACAATAACTATGGAGGGAAATGTATATAAGCACACATAAAATGTTATTGGTAAGTAGTGCCAATTTGGAGAATATAATGCAGTCATGTTTAATGGAGAGTACATCAAAAAGCATTTAGGAATGGCAATACATTGTGGTTGGACTCACATCATCCTTGCAGATGTCTGTTATGAACTCCTGGGCTTCGTTCATGGCACCAGGAGTAGGTGCAAACACAGAGAAGGTTTCCTCATCCACCTGGCTTATCGTTACACCTACCAATGTCACAATCAACCACACGAGGGAGTAAAAAGTCACTCATTCTCCAATAAATAATGCCCCATGACAAGAGTGTTAGCATAATATTATTTGCAGAAAATTTGATCCAAAGCGACCTATATTTATGGAAGACACAAATATTTGATTATAAGATACCTGTTTGAGCTTGTAATCTGCGGAGGTTATAGCCCCCTGGCCCAACAAAGCGTGCTCGTCTGGAGACAGGGACTCTGACATTTTCTACAACAGACAAAAAACAATGCAGTTGATTACGTAATCACCACCATTGTACCTATAATTAATGGGAAAAAAAACTTTTTTGATTCAGAATTTAGCCTAATATATTTTTAAAATAAATCAGAAAATGGCATTGACGAGATGATTGACAGCCTAGCCTTACTAGCCACAGTAGAACATGCCAGCGTTTTGACTAGAACAATGCTGAGGTGCTTTATGAAGTGTGCTTTGTGACGTTGTCTCAGGCTGGACGACCAATTGCACTCCACATGCCTCTGTATTCTACTGATTTAACGTTACCATGCAAATGTTAAAAACAGTTTTAAGACTGTCAAATACTTGTGCAATCCACTGTAAATCATGGGATTCAAAAAATAAGTAGCAGCCAATAGACTTACCTATAACTGGGCCATTTTCCTTCCTGTTAGCTCTGGGCTGGGAAATGGTCTTGTTCATGATGCCCAATATCTCCTTCTTAGCAACTTCAAGAGCATAAAAATATGTGAGTGACTTCAATCTCAATTTTAGAAACAACTGTTAATACGACCTAGCAATTATAATAAAAATGTAAATGGATCTGGATAACAGTCTGATAAATTACAAAAAAAATTGTTATATAAATGGCTAACTTTTGGTACACGCTTTTCATTTACCTGTTGCCTGCTGAATAGCCTCCATTACCAGTTTCAGAGGTAAACCTGGTATCTTCACATCAGCCTAGGAGGTGTCATAAGTAATAAACAAAATAATCCAGTTGACCAAAAAGAATAGTAGAGCACACGTATCAAATTCAAAGTTTAAAAGGCACATTATTGTCTTACAATAAAAGTATATGCTCCTTTACAGTATTTCAGTGACAATAAACTGAATCGCCCACAATGCATTATGTTATAATTACACAGGGCAATGTGCTTACATATATTTGAACATTCATGTAAATGCATGTGCAATATTTGTACACTTGAATAAATAATTATTAAATGCTGAGACCATTATTAAACAATATGTTAAGGAGTAGCTACATTTATACAGCCTTACAGATACCACCGGCCTTTTGAGAGCCAACATAATGCTGATGTGGCCCCTGGTATAGAATAAACATGACACATTCAAATACAGTACCTGTAATGCATTGATACCCTTATTTGTTCCTGACAGTTTGAAGTCCATGTCTCCTAGGTAGTCCTCTATTCCCTGTGGCGACAGATAACACAAATGAAACCGTTCTGTAGACATGGGATACCATTATGGTAGTTCTGTGAAATATTGTAGGGAAAAAAAAATAGTTACCAGGATGTCAGTCAATATTCTATAGTCTTGGATTTCAGATGGACTTTCTGGGTTGGGCTTGGAAATGAGACCAATAGCAACACCTGCCACAGCTGATGTAATGGGCACACCTGGAACACAAAAGTGTTAGGTTTTACCGCATACAGGAAAATCCTCATCAAACATTAGCAAACTATATTGATATATTCTACTTCAGAATACAGTAAGTACTGTACCAGCATCCATCAGAGCCAGACTGCCTCCACATGCCGACGCCATAGAGGAGGACCCTGAGAGAAGATGGGGGCTTAATATACACTCATGACCACGACGTAGCAGCCAAGCCTCCAAGGCTATTAAGTCATCTGAAAAACTCACCATTGGACTCCAGAACCTCGGAGGTGACTCTAATAGTGAATGGGAAGTCTTTCGGGATCACAGGTCTCAAAGACTTCTCAGCCAGTGCCCCTGTCATGGTCGAAACAGAACATGAAAAGAAATTATCCCATCAATGTACACGAGCCATTCACACACTCACCATGGGAAACTTACAAGAACATCAGATGATACCTAAACCAATCAGTAGTCCGAGTTGGGGCTACCAATGAGCTACACACATACTAACCATGACCGAGCTCTCGTCTGTTCATTCCACTCATCTTTCCAATCTCATTGGTTGCATAAGGCGGGAACTGAAAATAAAATATATTATTTTAGCCCAAATGTTTTTTTGCCTGTGTTATAATTAGTAAGCATAAACACAAATTATTCAATTGTGTAAAATGTGTTCGTTACCTCATAATGAAGCATGAAATTCTTGTCCTTAATTCCACTGTTATAAAAGAACAACTTGTTTTAGCTGACCTACATGTGTAAGTTAATATTACCTTGAAATATAAATTCAAGAGGACTTAACTAAAAAGTCAAGTCTTACCTTAATGCTGTAGTGATGATGTCTGTTTTAATACTTGACTCCAATGAGTCAAATGTTACAGAGCACAGTACCTACAGAAGAAAGGTTTTATAAACTATGGTAGATAAACCTGTCTTCAACTTCACTTTTCTGACCAAAAGGAATTTAATTGTGCACATTTCCATGTAGGGCCTGATCTTTACCTGTGTCTGTCCCCTCTGGAAAAGAGCAGACCCATGTAGAGGCTTGAAGATGTCTGTCTCACAAGTAATATTTCTTAATGAAGTCAGGTCTCTTCCATCACATCTGCAAAACAAGGAAACTATTGTATTGCTACAAACCACACTGTACACATATTACCGGCAATCATCTTAAATAATACTGAGACTTCTCTTTACCTTTTGTATTCATTCAAAACCAGATTGCGAAATACTTCCTTGGACACACTGTTAAATGACTCAATCACCTCAAAATGTTCTGCCTCCGGATATCTCTCTACAGAATAAAGACATGTTTGTATGCAGACAGTAAACGCTTAATTACTACCCGCAAGAACATTTTCTAAATAGTCTTGTAGCACAACATTTTTTGGAATATAAAATGATCCATACCTTTAATTTGTTCCTCTGTTTCTAGTCGTATTTTGTTAATGGCATCATCCCTGGAGATCTGATGGGACACTATCAGTTACTAATGTATTAAATTGAAAAGTACCAGCAATGCACACTAACACAACCATCCAGTGAAAAAAACTTACTTTATCATGAGTGTAGTCTGTGAAAACAGCATAGACCTTTTCAGAGGCCAAACTGAAAGCACGACAACATGTGGTCATGTAATCATCAATAGAAAACATACAAATGATTTGAAATACTGAGTCAGAACACACATAATGTCTTACTTTCGTGCAAGCTCAACCATTTCCGAGGGAGCAGAGAAGATTTTGGATGGAGTGCGTTTGGACACCTTTGCCTGCCTGGCCATCTGCTGAATTGCCAGGATGATTTGTTGTGTGTGCTTCACGCCAACCTTCACTGCATGACAGAAGTCCTGCTGTAACACGTTCTCTGCAGACGCCTCAATCATCACTAAGACAAATCAAACAAATGTATATTTTTAAATATGGTATAAACCGAACTCTATCATTCTATTGCAGATAAGGATGTAAAAGGAATGTGTGCTATAATATCTACTGACCCACTTGGCTTAGAGGCGCACCAGCCACCACAAGGTTGAGAGTGCTAGAAGACATTTCCTTTCGTGTTGGGTTCACAACGAACTCTCCTTTAACCAGACCAATGCGCACAGCACCTAAATAACCATGAATCCATATGGTTAAAGCCACATACTGTACAATTAAATACAGAAAGGACATGTATAAGTATCTGTAAGAAAAACTAACCAATAGGTCCATTCCATGGAATGTCAGACAGGGCAAGGGCTGCTGAGGCTGGGGAGAAGAGATACCGATTATATTGTACTTCTGGATGTCAAACACAGGCGCTTCAAACACAGGCGCTTCAAACACAGGCTCATCAACGAATAAAACAATCCCTCATTACCTCCATTAATGGCCAATACATCAGGATCGTTGACACCATCGACTGCCAACAGGTTACACAGGACCTGAAAATACACACAGCTGGATTGCAATCTAGACTATTGCTTGTAATAGCAGTTCAAACATATAGATAATAGCCAAGCATAAATACAGCACATACTGTTTATAAGTAGCAACACAATGTTGACTCACCTGAGTGTCATAGAAATAACCAGCTGGAAACAGGGGTCTGATTGCCCTGTCTTAGGTGAGACGACAAAAATTAGATTAATGAGGTCTAGTAATAGCATTAACAACTAATTTAAGATAAGAGTATAGAGCCATTTTAACAAAGTTTTTATGTTGTTCATTGCAATATTCTAACAATATATAATATAACAATTCATGGATGTAACAATCAAACCACTTGGAGTAGTTTAAAGCGCCATGAGAACAACTATACACAATAATGCTTTAAACACGTTCTTCTATTCATCGTTATCACATTCATCTCTGAAACATATTTACAATATATATGTGTGTCCACATGGCCCAGCTTTACTGTAATAACAGTTGTTGGGTAGGAAATACAATTATCTACTCACCTATGAGTCTACTAGTCAGAATCTCATTTTCTGTAGAGCCCAACTCTCTCCGGAGGTGGTTGGTAGGGATCCTACCAGCCGCGGCTGCTTTCTGTCTGTAGTCTACCTGTCAATCCAAAAAACATACAGCTCTGGACTAGAACTTAATGGCACGCAGGCATCTGGACCATAAGGCCTTACCGAATCTGAGTGGACGACAGACATTCTTGTCCCTACCACTTTCCTTAAGATCCATCGCAAATCACTAATTGTAATTTCAAAACCATCGCCAGAGGTAAACCTATAATACTCTATATTTTGCATAACATTAGGAGTTTGAAAATACAAACAAGCAGTGCAGAGAGAGTATTATGCAGACATCGACATACAGCAACTCAAAAAGTAATCTTAATTTAATTTGCTAAGGACATATAATCCCCACTACATACTGGCCAAAAGACAAACAACCATTAAAATATGTTCAAATATAAGTCCATTCGACATTCTGTCACCTCATGTCTACTCAACTACTGACATGCATTGCGAGTTGGGCTCCTCACTTTAGTTACTTATGCCATCAAACTCTTGTCAATACCGTTTTAAAGAGCATTTCAAACAGGTTGACAAATGCATTGAAAATCTAGTGGTCCCCGATGAGAGGACCGAAAAAGGTTGTATTTGTGATAGACTTCTTCATGAAAATCTGAAATGTACTGTCCAATATGGACTGCTAAAACATGTTTTAAATACATTTTAAGGGTGATGGAAGAAGGACATTAGATTCCACTTTTTTATTGTCACTTACCACTAGTGGCATAAATTGAGAGGGGGATGGTTTTGTTTTGCTGACAGCAGTCACCATCACAGTTGTCTCTCCGAGCTGGAAAATGTGTGGAATATATCAGAGTAACTGGTTTGAGCATCTTGTGAATATTCAATTACAAACTTGAAAGAAATTATTAAACAATATACCTGAACAACAGCCGACCCATCTGCAAATCTAGCAAGTTTCCCAGTTGAGATCTCAAGTTTTCTTTAAAAACACAGACACACACACACACAAAACAAGGTAGCCAAATCAGATAACATCTGGGGTTTGTCACAGTAATGCACAGATTTTGCAACAACCTGGGGTAATCTATTAAATAATAACATTAACAAAATTACCCCGTACAACACTGCGATGAATAATACAATTTCAGCCTGCTGATTATACTGGCTGTCACTGTGTGCTGTAACGTTATCTTACTAGCAAGACACGAAGAGTTAACTACTGTAGTTAGCTAGCCAGCTAGCCACTACTGGCTTATTCAGTTGTTCACTTACTTGTCCCCTAACTCTACTCCCACTTTTCTTATCGTTCCATGGCTATTCCAGACGGTTTGGTGGCACAACCGGACATTAAGTCGGGAAAGCAATGGCCCAAGCCTCAGTAAATTACTCATATTATATTTAAACAACATCAACATTGAAACATCAATGAAAAATGATTCCTTCACACAACTGTGGTGCGCATGTGGGCTGACATGACAGTGTACTTGGGCGGAAATACGTAATAACCGGTCCTGTGATTGGCCATTCCGTGTGCATCGCTAAAACTGGAGGTGGGTTCATTTCGTTTTACGTCCAGGAGCATGAAAACTAATATTATGGACCATAATATTACACAAAATAGCCATCTGCTGACTGCTGGTGATTTGTTAGATTTGTTAATACTAATAAAGGAGGGCTGTGATCATGGAGGACATAACTTGGAGAAAACCCCTAACATAGGCAACAGCATGCATGCACCATGGGACGTCATATTGTCTGCCCCCCCATTAATGGCCCTGTCAGTAATGTAATTACAACTTCACCCAAGTCATCAGGTGGGATCAGCCAATCAGTTATCCTAAAATTTACACGGTGGTCATGCTGCCATTGCTGTGTTCAACATCAGAATCACCTTTATCCCCTGAGTATGCTACTTTACACAGACCATTATACTCTTTGCTTGCCTGCATAAACATTTTTCATTCATTTTTGGTTGGTTCAGATTTCATGCCCCATAGTATGTCAATAAGACCCCCCCCCCCTGCTGAACGTCAGGATGGCATCCTGCTTATACTAAAAGGGGATTATGGTTAGTAACCATATTATGTGGGAAGCTGCGTTGTTATGGCAACAGATTAGCATCAGTATATTTTTTATATATGAATATGCAATTCAAATTAATTGTGGGCTTCGAATGGAATACAACAAAATAAAGATGTCATTTTGCTGATTTTGCAATTCACCATCTTAACTATGATTTTTTTGGGATCACAGGTCACCATATACAGTCTAAGAGGAATGGGATGTGCTTTTCACTGCCTGTGATTGTTTTTGTTTTATTTGTCTGTGTTCTGAATATTGATTCGGTACATAAGCTCTCAGTCAGTTCATTTTCACCAGCCACATGTAGACATTAGTTCTCAGTCAGTTATTTTTCATCAGAGGAAAAGACGGAGCCTGTCAGGTGTGCAATATCTCCACATGTATCAGCTGTATGAATAAGTTGTTATAGGTATACACAATACATACTTTTGAGGTACTGAATTGGTGCTTTTGGTTGTGATCAGGCTGACCTTTGCCAAAGTGCTTGATTTCAACAGGGTGGATTTTGTCAATATGGTTTGTTTTTACATGTCAGCCCTCGGGGTGGAGGGAAGGAGGTCAGTCATCCCAAAAGCATTTGTCAATAATTTGTTGTGTCATAGAGGTTTGTGGTGATGTTAAATGATACTCATTCTCACTTTGGAAAAAGTCAACATGTTTGCGCTAAGGCATATTACAGGACAAGATTATTGAAAAGAGTGAAAGGGGGAGGATGGGTGTAACAGAGAGATCGGAAAAAAGAGACATGTTATTTTTAGTTAAGCTTACACCCATTCCTGTTGAAAAGCAACGGGGCACATGGTGTCTTAAGGAAATTATGCTTTTTGCTACCATGCCAAATCAGTGGAATCTTGGTGTCAGGCAAAATGTACATGTTTTTAAATGGGACATTTTCCATGCAACTGCAGCTCTATTTCAGCCTGCTGGCTTTGGAGAGGTTATGTTTCCTCAGCCAGGAGATGGTCTGTGAACTGGTCTGTGAACTTTTGGCTAAGAAGCCAAAGTAAAAAAAAATGTTTATGTTGTTTTTCCTGCTCGGTTCGTCCTTTGAAAGGAAAGCTGCTGCCGCTTTATGGCAGCTGAAACCAAGGGGTAATATTGTTACTGCTGTCTACTGTCTGTGGTTGCAAAATTAAATAAACAGGACTACATTTTTCTGTCAGATTTGAAATTCATTGGTCAGATACACTATATGGACAAAGGTATTGAGACACCTACACAATACTTCTATAGGAGCTTGTATAACATCACATTCTGAATCCATGGGCATTTATATCAAATTGGTACCCTCTTTGCAACTATAATAGCTTTCACTCTTCTGGGAAGGCTTTCTACAAGATGTGTGTCTGTTGGAATTTTTTCCCATTCTTACAAAAGAGCATTGGTGAGGTCAGACACTGATGTTGGACAGGAGGGCCTGGCTCGCAATCTCAATTCTAGTTCATCCCAAAGGTGTTCCATATGGTGAGGTCAGGGCTCTGTGATGGCCAGTCGAGTTCTTCCACACCAAACTCACCCAACCATGTTTTTATGGACATTTCTAATCTGCGCTGCATGGGGCCCAGTCATGCTGGATCCAGAAAGTTAGAAGCAAATAATTATTCAAAAAGTCTTGTAAGCTGAAGCAATAAGACACATTAATGTGTTTCTGTGCATGTTTTATTCTATGTGACGTCGCCATGATATCACCAAAAAACTTGATTGTGGATGTTTATTTGGTAGATAATTTTGTCTATCATTTTTATGTATCTCATATACTCCACAACCTTTGGTTCACTTCTTACTGATCCCCCATGTCATCCACAAGGTGTCACTGGAATGCTCTCACCTATAAAGCTGCAGGTAGACAGCTTTATGCACAATAGCCTTTAAAGATTTTCTGGAAATGTAATTGATCTAGTGCTTCTCTGTTTAAAAAATGTTATATCCTAAATAAAAGCAGTGCGCGTACTGACAGATGCACTGCCTGTATATATAAGAGACCATTACAACGACCTACATTTGAAATAACCGGACATAAAACATTTCAGGGGGTTCTCCCAAAAACCTCTCCCACATACATACCAACATAAATTCCGTGTGGAACCTAATAATACAGCATGAGGCCGCACTACTTTCTTGCTCTGTTTCAATGATAGAGCGCGTTGTGTTTTTGGCGGAGGAAGACGTCTCGATGGGTGAACGAGTCTGATAGGCTGGTATTGAAATGCAGTGGATCCCGGTGAAGCGGTGGTATACCTCATCTAACGCAGAGCTCCATCAATAAACTCAGTCAGTTGGATGTTTTCCAGTGAATTAGCTGGAAGAGGGAAGTGACCGAAGACAGAAGGCATCTCGAACAAATATTATTGCAACCGTCATTGGGTTGTCGGTTGGAAATAATGTAGCAGATGTGCAACTATATGCAATCAGCCACACTGAAAACAACCTATAATGGGGAAACAAGGATTTGATTTTTCGAGAATATTCTAACGCGACGTCCATTGGGAGAAACCGTTTAATGTATACACTTTTTAATGGAACAAAATATGAACAACTTCCAGGTCTAATGTCTTAGTTTAGCATATCTTATTTAGTGGTAGTACGTCAGCTGCAACGGCTGGGTGAGATTTAATGTTTTTTTTATTCTTAAAGTGATGTATTCCTTATCCTCTCCTCGGTGGGTCGTATCAAGGCATATTTATCTGGGTTAGCCGATCCGACCTTTCTGGATGCATTTCCTTTTTCTGCAAAACCGGACGTCTATGGACCTATTTTCTCAAACGCCAACATGAGTGTGTGTTTAATTAAATCAACCACATGAGCGGCGTCTGAATTAAGGTTGTGTTCAGAGGGGTGTGAGGAGGGCGCCGAAAATACCCCGACAAGGATACATTTTTTATTATTCATTCATTTTTTGGGGATTGTCGCTGTCCACCACAAGGAAATGGAAAGCGAGGTTTTTACACCGTTGTTGGAGCAATTTCTGCTCACGCCTTTGGTTGTCTGGGTAAGGCTTACCTTAATTTACGGTTCTAAAGAAATATGACCCTGTCAATTAATATGACCCAAAATTAATTCCCCATTAAGAAGATGTGTTGGCTTTGCTGATGTGTTTCTGTGTATTGTCCTATTTTTCCAGGTTAAAGCGGCTGGACATTCGTCTGGAAACGATGGCACCAAACTATCGGAATACATTGAATTAGTCGATGGTATTTATTTAAACGAGATCATGCTTGAGATGTAAGTATTGTGTTTTTAGGGGTTCTCTTTTTTAACGGGCGACAGCATGAATGACCGAGTGGCCACGCATGCTTCTCAGATGCATTGGTCAATACTGGCCCTGCTCTGAACGAACTGGACACAAATGCATTACATTCATGATTCAGGACGTGGGCTTGAATTGTGTCTAACCATTTGTTGCCCAGAATAATACTGGTTTACTAGTGAAATGTCAACGAAAGATGTAGAGAAATAGATTATTGTCATTTTGTAATAAAATCAGTGTCTATACAATTCTAGCTGTTTTTAGTCACTTCTACCACATACTGGTCGTTTGGTTGTGGAAAGGGTGCATATTGATGTCCCTAGTCGGCAGCAGTTTGTCTTCCACTCGAGCAGTCAATCATGGAAAATGTCAGAATTTGAAGTGTCATCTGCAGCCTACTGTAAGCCTCCCCGGCGTGTTTATTTCTTGCTTGCTGGAACGGTGAATATATAGCAGCTAATTTGCCCAACTCACTGTACCACTTGAGTTAAAATTAAGGTTTTTATCATGGCAGTACGAAAAAGGCAATTTCACATTATAGTGTGGTACCTTTTGTATATAGCCTCAGACACCCACTGTCTCATATGGCAGTGATTCACGCAATAAGACAAGGCATCAATTTTATTAGCTCTGGACAATAATATACATTTTATTTCCATCACATGGTGTACAAAAACCTCATATTGTTGAATGTTTATTTGTCACATTTAACACCATAAAAAAGCTGACAGGATGTTGGGGCTGCACAGTCGGTTTATCCAAGTTCTGGGTGGGTGGGTGTGTGTGTGAAAGGGGTAGTTTTGGGCAGCTGTTGGCAGTCGTCTGCCCAGCAAGACTCCCACACAGTAGGCACATTGTCAGAAGCTGTCGTGAAACAGGTCTTTGTCTCAGTGTCACAGTTTATAAAGGCTACATGGTTGGTAGTTTAACTTCTGTTGCTACAATATGTAATGTAGTTTACTCCAGTCACTGATAACACATTTACTTTGTGCTGGATTTATTCTTTTTTATCCTCCAATGTTGTATTTTGTGGCATTTCTGTTTGCAGATATTGTTAAGTTGTTAAACACGCTACGGTTTGCGCTGAGTTTAGAGTCACATGCAGAGCTGCATTAACTGATGAGAATGATTAACTGGCTAGCAGTTTGCAAGGCTAATGTGTTTCACTCAACAAGACCGCCTCTTATCACCCATGTCTGTGTAGAAACCCCCGGCGAGAGCTGTTACTGTGGGCATAATTACTGGGCTCCTTGGTGCTGACCTCCATGTGGTCAATATAGCTTATCATCTGGGTTAGCGGCCTGTAACGTGAATAGACGTTATTAAGAGCGAGTGGCGTGTTACGTCTGTATTTGGCATACCTTTATAATCCTGCTGTCACAGGGTGGTGCAGCCATGTGGGTTCACACACGTTTGAAGTATAGTATGCATTTTCTGTATGAAATGTACAGGGCTTGTTATGGAAAGGCACATTTGGCTCGCCACCATTTACGCATGCCATGTGTAATAGTCCTGTGTGCTACGCATGTACAGGGTTCAAATAATATATGCAGCTGTTTACCGTAATGTCTTTCTCCAAGCTGTTGACAGACATAAATTGTCCAGGAAGCGAGCGGCTCTGGCGGATTATAAAACTGTTGAGTAGGAGGTGCAGATGGTTTGGTCGTCGCAGTCCCGCCCCTCAGACACTACTGCCCAGCCAGCTAGACTGCCCTTCAGTGACCTACTGTAGGTCTGTTTGGTCAAAAGGCTGATGGCTAACACTTATAATAAGACAGGATGACTGATTTCAAGGACACTTTGTGGCCCAATTCAAAGCTAAACTTGTTTTACAATACTGTGTGATTGATATATGAAGGCCATGCTAGGTCCTCTGAATTATCCCCAGTTCTGGAAGCGATATCTCCGTATGCCATTTTTCATTTCACACGTCTCACTTCAGTGCTCAGATACAATCGCCTCACGTCAGTCCATGACGCTCAGATGAATGGGACTAATGAGCAAATGTGACTGATATAACACGTTAATTCCACCTGAAGGCGTGCAGCTGCTGTAGTCTGGTCACTCTGAACGGCGTGAGCCCCTCACTCAACACCTCAGTAAGAACCTAAACACTAGCCAGCCCCACACAGTCCCAACACAACCTTGCCACCGCACACAGCGGTGCGGCAGCTTAAGAGGAAGCGAACATATTTCTTCAGGGACAGTTTAATTAACTTAATCCAGATTGGATTCACGTCTATAGCATCCCTGAATTGACACCTCGACCGGGGGGTTTTCAGCCGGACAAACGATGATAAGGGGGGATAACTAAACCACCACCACCACTAGCTCCGCTGAACCAGACACAACATGCTCTCTGCACGTGCTCTCCCTGTTTTCACCGAGCAGCACGCCTCCTGCTTTTATTCTCTCCTTGGGTGGATGGGGCATAGTTTAGATTCTTTCTGGTGTATTGGTGTGTATTTGCAGAATTCCCCACAGCTGGAGGTTTACTTCTTTGGAGATCACAGGCTTTATGAGTAGGCTATGATAGATAGACATCCGCCCACCGAATGTTTATTACAACATACACTCTTGTTCAAAATGAATTGAGTGCATACATTGACAGACTTTTTGTTAGTGTTGGTACATTTCTCAGAGAACGTTTAGAACTAAATGAAATGCGCTTAGTTTTAGCTGTGTTTGGGCCTGGTTTGTGGCTAATCACATATTCTGTTATTGACAAATTCGAGGCAGCCTCATTAATCTTACTAGCTTTGAGACATGAATGTGTGGAATCACTAGGAGCCTAACACTCAAGTGTTTTGCATCTGCTAGTACGTGTGGATGACCAATAAACTGGCACAATGCTGACAATAACTTGACAAGCTGAATGGGCAGCGTTTAGAGGCAGCAAATAGTCTTTTTGCAATTTTATCTCCTTACCAGACATTCTTTTTCATGGACAATGTTGAGCGATGAAAAGTCTTGTGAGTCACAAATGCAGGAAGCAGCTGTTGTGACCTTGAAAGGGTACAGCTTTAACAAGGTCATGCCGAGACTCTCACAGGAAAAGGAAAAGACCATGTGGAAATGAACAGGAATGACACAAAGCTTCAAGAGAACTGAAAGACTTGTAGGATTTAAGAAGACAAAGTAGATGAGGTTGAGCTAAATTGCCTATTCGTCCTGGATGATGTGATGTCATATCTTGTATTAAGGGATTGTTAAAGTAGTAAATTGCTAATGTTAAGCTAAGTGGTTTTGGCTTTTAGAGTTTGACAAAGGAAACGATTGGGAAGTTACAGTGGCTCTCCATGACACACACACACACACACACACACACACACACACACGCACACACATCCGGTCTTAATGTGTAACTGAACATAGACCCACCACAATGACCACAGTAGGATTGCACTGAAATCCTCATCCACATTCCTCTGTTGTGATTCTTCCAGCTAGCCATCTATGTGCACTGCAGGGAAGTCATCACTCAGTCTTGCCCCTTTCTTGTGTGTTTGTGGCCTGAGAGGCTCCATTTCCTCTGCTCGTGCTGGGCAACGGGCCCTTTCTCTATCCCCCCCCCCCGCCGACTTTGATGCAGCTTGTCAGAAGTAGGTTACTCACCAACACAACGCATGCAGAATTGCCACTGGCTGTATTGTGTTCTGCATTGAGTATTGACTTGTGCATTGACTCCCTGTTTTTTCCGAAGCCATTTTCATCAGCATGGTATGGTGTTTGGGTTTCTGTCTACCTCTTAAAGGGCCATATTCAGATGTCTGCAGCCAATACTAGAGGGGGTGAAGGCGAGGGAGATCCTCAGCTGAAAATCCCGGATCTATGGAGGGATTGTGCTTTCATTGCCCACAGAATTGGCTGTGTTTCTGGCCCTGTAATGCGCAGAGTTCCTAAATTAGCATCCTCTTTCGCGGCACCCTTTTTGTGTAGCCAGTGCTCGGCCTGACAGGATTACAGCTCCCTCCATGCTATTTAATTAAGGGGTTAAGACGACCCCCCCTCAGCACTCAGTGACTGTGAATGTGTGGTGGATTCTTGTGGCCCGGTATCCTATCAAACCGGAGCCATTCTACCTGATCTGATCTGCTGATGCATGTGGATGTGTGCGCCCATGTTGGTGGGGGCAGAACGTATCAATGGGTCTATTAACAGATCTACTGTGCATGCGTTTCACTTCTCAGAGGATGATGCTTTGTTGATATATTTATTTAGTTTTAGTTATTTCATTCATCGCTCCCTGGTATTAAGAATTAGCAGTTCATTTTAACCAACCTACTGCTCGACTTATCAGGAGAGCTTTTGAAAGACACTGGGAACTGTATATTCTGTTTTATCTTTTGCTTGGTGTTGTGCTCATATTTCCATCATGGGGAAGAATCAAATATGAGAAAAGGGTATCCTCTCGCTAAGTATGGAGGTTTTACAGCCCTCATGTAATTATTGTCCTCCAACGGTGAGGGTTGAAATTGTGGCACGGTTTGAAATTGACCTAACATGAAGTTATGTTACATATCAGTTCTAAAAGCATGAATCACAGTTGTAGACGTGTGGTCACAAATGCATGGTTACACAAACCCTGTTTGTTCACTATGTCTGCATTGACTGGGCCATGCTACTTTGGTGAAATTTCATGTAACCATGTAGGATAGTTGTTATGTCCTTTTGCATCACAATGTTTTAGATCTCCAGTCGTAAGATCAGACGAGTGCAGCGCTGATGCCCCCGTCAGATGGTCTTCAGTGACAAATGAGGTCAGAAGAGAGTATCCAGGGACTAAACTCAAGCCATCTGGCCAGTGAAGGAGCCCCAGTAGAGGCCTGCATGTGTTAATCTCTCAGAGCTCGTAAACCGCGTTGGCACAGAACCTTCCGTTGATGATCACCAAAGCGCAGGTTTAAACTGGCCGCCAGTAGATGAGTGACAGAAATGGGGTCAACCTTGACGGTCTGTTAAGTCATGAATGTCTCGAAGTTGGCAACATTTCTGTTGTTTAGGGAACCTTATTGCAAGAACGACATTGATATGTTCTTTTCAGGTTATGATTGGAATGCCGTGCTTTCTCCCAGCTTTCCCAGCGTTGACAAGTCAGCTTGGTTTATGCATGATGATGGTTCTGAACCATTGTTGCCTAGCTGGTGTGTAAACCATAGCAGGAGAATGTCCAACACACCCCGATTAAGTGACACTTTCTAAGCTTGTATTTCAACCAAACAAGTTGAATCCGGTTGCAGTTGGTTTCAGAAATGCTAGATACATTTTGGACGTCTTCTTACATGTACCAGCATTTTTGACAACTAGACACGTTTCCATTCTACACAGACTCATAAAGTGAGAAAGAACCAGACTTAAGTTCCATCCATACACACATAAACGCTTAGCCAAAATGAGGGCATTAGCTTTACTTTCAAGGGGTTTTTGTGCACCAAATGATGATGGTAAGTAATCCATGCTGAGATGAGCTAATCACCATGAAAGATCGGTTTGTCATAGTGCATGTGAAAAGTGTCTGCGTGTATGGAATGTCTGTCGTTAACTCAGGTCCACATTTCTGATGATAACATCCGCAGTCATGTTACTAAGCCTCAGGGAAAATCCTAAGTAGCACTCTTCACTTTACTAGAACGCCGTCTCTCTCTTTGTGAATCTCAAATCAGACAGTGTTTTTCCTGCAAACCGACACACAAACACAGAGCGAACCTTCTGAGTTTAGAATTTGCTTTGTCCGTCCTCAGATCATCAACAAATCTACTCGCAATCACTGTAATGCTAGTTTAGAATTGAAGTTAATGATGTCTAGACGTTTCTAAACTGTTATTCTCATCCATTTTATTTCCACAGAAATCCAAAAGCCTCTGTTCAAAGAACCAATAAGAAAGTGAACAATGACTCGACCCTGCGCATCCAAAACCTCTCCATCCTGATCCGACAGATAAAGTCCTACTACCAGGTGAGTCGGCAGTAAATCCTTCAAGCTTTAATGGAACCATGAAACTGAGTGCGTCCAGTGCGGAAGTCTGACCCACTAGACCAGAACTATAAAAACTCAGCTCATTGGGATCAATAACGTATTTGAATCTGAGACTATGCCATGGACGAATGCTCGCGCGCGCACACACGCATACACATGAAAATAAGCAAGCACACACATTTGACACCCACTGGAAAAGGAGTATAAACGCATACATTTGACTGTCTGTGGCTAGTGTGATGTGGGAAGGAGATTTCAATCCAGATGTCACATAGGCGTCTATAAATGGGGGAGCTGCATGTTAGTGATGTTTGGAACTAAATTCACTGATGTGGTCCACCGTCTCTCTCTTTGACTAGCTCCGTATTAACAGTATTGGGAATTAGGGCTGGACCATATGCAGCAGTATCGCAATATTATAAAACGTGCTTTTGAAACCGTAATGGCTGCAATTTTTATTTTTTGCAATGGCATCAGGCTTGGTAGATCCGGACACTAGCTAAACAATAGTGTCAAAAGAGGAACAGTACGTCAGTTGTGTGGGAATTTTTTTATATTAAAAAAGATGCTGCGCAGCATCTGGTATTGTGCAAAACCTGCCTTGCAATCGCTACTACCTCACTGCTACCTTATTATGCTGCACTTTTTGTGTTCTGTTACTGACTGATCAGTAAGATAATGTGTATGTATATATATTTGTATTTATTTAAAGATTTTCTAGAGAAGTTTACAGACAATGTTTAAAGAAGTGTGTCGTTCACATCCAATTTGGTTTTCTTGAGTGCCCGTGTCAAGCTGGAAACGACGGCCTCCAGTAGCCACAATGAAAGAATGGATGTTTTGTTCTTCTTTGGTGGGTGTCATTTTTGGGGGGTCTTATAGCCTTCCCTGCCTTTTTGGTTACCTCATGGTTAATATATTGTCTGTGCCGTGTGCATTACAAGTCCTTGCTGCTCCTGCTGTGGCGCGCTTTTGAAGTCTCTCATTGGTCGTTAAGATGCTTAATTGACAACAATCTGGAAATGCCATGGCGTTTGTGTCAACAACAATGATTGCTGTGGTGTTGGAGTAGATTACGTACACGGATTTGTCAGTTTGCGTACTTGAGATGGTTGTACTTGATCACATCAGCTGTCAGCAAAGTTTTCATTGATGCATTTTTCCGCTGTGACTTCTGATGTAGGTTCTCGCTGATTAGTGAACACCAGTCATTGCTTCAATGAAACACAAAAGGATCTGTGTTAATGTGTTTGTAAGAAGATCAGCAAAAGCTGTCATTCTCTTAGGTTAAAGGCCAATTGGTGGTCAACAGACCCTTCAACATCTGAGGTCTTAACTCCAACTCCTCCTCCTCCTTCCTAGATAATGGATCATTCCCTGAGGGAATTAATGTTAAACAGGCCAAGTTATTCACCACCCATTGTGCCAGTTTAGGGACACCCATATTTAAGGTGTGTTCACAAAAACATCTTCAGTAGTAGTCCGCGGCCAAACACTATCCATGTGCGTTAAATGGTGTGCAGCTCAATGACTTCAGATTTTATGTTAACCTAAGGCCTATGCCCTGATATGAAGATTGTCCAGTGTTGCACTGCCTGCTAGCTCTGCTTTGCTTTGGGGTCTGGCTTTAAGGCAGTGGTTTATTTAGTTTTGACTGCATTAAGGGGAACAGGGCTCCATTCGCTCACAGGGAGGTCCTGGTCCCTGGGGCATAGAGCGTCATGCATCATGTGACCCCCACCCCCACCCTGTGCACAGCTTAGATGCCATTCACTAGGTTGGCACGAGGAGCCCACGCCCTTGCTGTTTTTCTCCAAAAGTGAAATAATCCTTAATATCTGGGGCTTTAATACTGTGTGTCTGTGCAATAAGTCCCAGAGCAGTGAAGCTTGTTTTGGAGGATCAGGGAGACGGCGTTTCCGCTGCAACAGCGAGCTGGCTGACCTACACAAAGACTGTCTGTTAGTGGGCCAGAGGGCTGAAATGTCTAGAGCGTGAGTCTGAGGGTGGATGTTGTTATTCTATTTGACTTCGTCATGTAAAGATCTGTCTGTGTGTCTGTGATCTGATAATTGTCATTATCGGCAATCAACAACATTTATTTGCTATGATGATAATCCCAAGGGATTTTATTAATGGCCTTAGCATCTGAAACATGAGAATATCAGTTTATTAGGGCATGTACTCCGAGCTTGGAGCAAAATGCATGTACACACTACGTCTCACAAGCTAAGATTAAATGTCCCATTGATGTCAAGGCTGTGTTGATAGCTGGTATACACACTTCATGGCCAGGGTTCACACAGTTGTCTCTGTAGGCCATAGATATTTCAGGCCACAGTTGATCGTGGTCTGCTGTTTAGAGTGAGGCAGTTCTACTACTGTACCATGTTCTGGATTAGATGCGACACTGAGGAAATGTAGGAGGTGGGAGATTTGGGCCGGATTTTAATCTGTTTCGGAATTGTCATGTGTGTTTCAGGGGCAGGGGCTTAAACGGCTAGTTCACCCCGAGTCACTAAGATTAGGCTTAATGGGATATTTCTTATTGTCTAGACTACTGACGATCTACATCATAGTCAGGTAAACGCTGCACGTTGGGTATTACTTCTTACTGTATAGCATTTCAAAAATATATGTTTTGGGTTGGGCTGAACTCAGGCCTTAATTCAGGATTTAATGATATAGTTTCATTTAATGAATTTGATTCATCGTATTTTGCACCTCTATCCATAACCAGATCTCCAGTACGTTTCATAATATGATTGATGGCTTATTCTTTATTTACAACAATTTGTAAATTTTTGTGTAACATTTTTGTTACTGAACACTTCCTTATGGCTCTCTTGGCAGGATGTAAGTAATATGTTTGGGACATCAGAACAAAAGATATCGAGGACAGCAATACATTATGCTTTCAAATTGTGATAGAGAATGTTGTTTTATGGTATTTGGATTTTTATGAGTTGGATTTGAAAGCGTATAGCATCGTGGTTATCTTCAGTGTGCAGTGAACTTTTATTTATTATTCATGAGTACTGCCCCTGTCTTTATATATATATAAGGTGTTTTTTATTCAACTCTAATTCTATTCAGCTGAAGTGTGTTAGGAGTGTTCTAGTTAGATGGGATCAGGGTTGGTAGGTAGAGAGTGTGGAGGCCTCATCAAAACAATCCCCTTATGGTGCACCACTAGGCCTCCAGCTGAGAGGAGCAGTACACACACTTCACCATGTACTCCACTATCTCCTACGCAGACACACACACTGCTCTCAACACACACAGACTCCTTCATAGTCATCCCCCATTTACTACACACACGCTGCACCATATTAATCCCCCATTTACTACTCACACACTGCACCATATTAATCCCCCATTTACTACACACACACACTGCACCATATTAATCCCCCATTTACTACTCACACACTGCACCATATTAATCCCCCATTTACTACACACACACTGCACCATATTAATCCCCCATTTACTACACACACACTGCACCATATTAATCCCCCATTTACTACTCACACACACTGCACCATATTAATCCCCCATTTACTACACACACACTGCACCATATTAATCCCCCATTTACTACTCACACACTGCACCATATTAATCCCCCATTTACTACACACACACTGCATCCAATACATCCACCATCTCCTACACACACACACACACACACACACACACTGCACCATATTAATCCCCCATTTACTACACACACACTGCACCATATTAATCCCCCATTTACTACACACACACACTGCACCATATTAATCCCCCATTTACTACACACACACACTGCACCATATTAATCCCCCATTTACTACACACACACTGCACCCTATTAATCCCTCATTTACTACACACACACTGCTTCCAATACATCCACCATCTCCTACACACACTCACAAACTGCACATTAATGTTCTCTGCTGTAGGGTTTAGGAGGATGTTTTCATATACTGGGTGCAGCCTATATAGCAGCCTATATAATGAAGACAAAATCAGAGGGGGCATCCTTTTGTGTTGTACCAGACTAAGTGGTCAATCCCTGCTTCATTTCTGAAGGGTCTTGATTTATTCAGTCATGGATGACCGGAGTTCAGTACATCTGTGCCTTGCGAACGACAACGGTTCCTGCGTATAGAGCCAGGAAACAACCTAGCAGCCACTTTAGCGAATGCTTTTTTCATTCGCAGCGAATCTCACTTTACTCAGCATGCATGAATGGAAGAACAGCACATTTCAGGCTCAATAACATTAACGTAGAAGAAACCAATGGTAATTTGAAGGACTTGGTTAGGGGGAGTTGAGTGGTAGGGCAGCTTCCAGACCCTGGGGGTGGGGAGGATAGTCTGTCCCCCAGCTGAAGTGCCCATCTTTGGGATGAGCAGCCCACTGACCGGCCCCGGGACAGGACTCCACAATACAACCTCTTTAACTGGTAGTTGTCGAGAACAAAGGCTGAACAAGACTAATGGCCGTGTACTGTCTAACATGTAGGAGGTCTGTCCATCTGGTGAGCTCTTTGTCATGCTTGTTCTGCCTGGTTAATGGGTATCATTGTCATTCTCTGGCTAGTGCGTTTGTTTGGTCAGCTGGTAGTTTCTGACTGACAATTGGCATGATCACGCCCATCAATTGGTAAGTGTTGTGCCCAAACCGCCTTTAAATTTCCTTGATAGTTATCTGTAACTCAGGGCTGTAGAATTTGATCCGATATACTACATTGTAACTAACGACTGGTAACCGGTGTCATGGCCAGAGAGGAACACCTGCTTGTCTTAATTGAGCTGCATTTCTGTTTCTCCTCTCTCCTTCTGCTATGTAACTGGCTTTAGCCCTGCCGCAGGTTGATAATCGCATGCCGTTTGTACAGAAGAGAAGTAATGTCCGCAGTGTCGAGAGAATCACCAGGCTGGGGGGAATAAACCCACTTGCCGTTGCTATGGCAACCCAGTATGTGTGCAGAACGGTTGTGATTCCAGCATTCCAAGTTCTTACGCAGGCAACCATCCTGTTCTTCCTCCCCAACACACACAGGCAACCATCCACCCCCTCTTCTTCCTCCCCAACCCACACAGGCAACCATCCAACCCCTCTTCTTCCTCCCCAACACACGCAGGCAACCATCCACCCCCTCTTCTTTCTCCCCAACAACACCCACACACACACACACACACACACACACACACACACACACATACACGGGCAGGCAACCATCCACCCCCTCTCCTTCCTCCCCAACACACGCAGGCAAACATCCACCCCCTCTTCTTCCTCCCCAACACCCACACTCACAGGCAGGCAACCATCCACCCCCTGTTTGTCACAGACACTCTGTTGCACATCTTTTATCCCCTGTTTGAGTGACGCCTGTAGCGGATCTAGGGAAGTTGGGATGGCGAGCAGCTTAAACACACAGGACCCCTGTGAGATGGAAACACAGCGTTCTCAGAGCAAAGATCTCCTTCACTTCCTCACTACAGCTAGTTCCTGGGTCTGGGAGTGCCAAACAGCCCAGCACACTGTGTTGCAGCCCAGCCCTGACCTTGTGACGGGGAGAAGTGAGATCTGCTAATAGCAGCAGAATTCTGGATTAACTTGGCTAGTGTGATAACCAAAGCTCACGGTGTCAGCAAATTGGCTCATGCATGCATATTCTTTAATTTGATGTTGTTTTTCTGATGCTCTTATCCCAAGAAACAAATGTGTATTGAGAATGTTATAAATGTAACACTTATTGTGCAGCGGGAGTAATTAGGAAGCTGGGAATGATTTGTGGGCCTATTGATGAGCACATTAATAAAGTATACTGGGTAAACAAACAGTAAACACCCTTAATGCCATGGGACCACAGACATCCAGGACACTGTTTAAGGTCTCATTGAAATCACGACACCTGATGTAGGCCTAGTTAGCCTGTATGATGCACAAAACATGGCACAAATGAAGAGCAAGTGAATTGACTGACTTTACCTGATTGTAATGATTGTGACCCAGTTTTGAAAATCAATTAACTTGGATCTGATCAATAATTCAGGAGTAGAATATGGAGAGAGGGACGTGTATGGTCATGGCTAACTTTGTTCTCCATCCAAACTGAAACTGTTATCGCCATTCATTTTTAGTAAATGAAGGTTTCAGTTTGAGATGCAGACAAATAGTCTATTTAGACTACCGTAGATTCATTAACTTTTGAAATTGAAAATTGAAAATTTAACTGGGTTACTTTAGACAGCCCCACATTTTTATTCACATTATTAACGGGACACTCTCACTACACTGTAAGGCGGGGTTTGACATATTTGATTGAGGCTGTAGCGCCCAATCACAGTATGAATCCTAACGACATCATTTAAACCCACCTGAAAATGTTACGTTTTTTTCCTTTACAACAATATCCATTAATCAACTGTCTCACTCACAAATGGTCCAGCTGGGATGAAAACGGACCCATCTGACTATCCGTCATGAGGGGGCAACGTGTGTGTGTTAGTTGCTTAAGGATGACACCATTTTATTTGTTTCTTTATACTTCAGACTCTTCAGGGGGAAAATGGGTATGAAAAGTGTCCCCCCCCAAAAAAGAAATTCCTTATACAGATCAAGTCTAGTTAATCTGAAAGGAAATAAGGTTGTTTTAAATCACCAAGT
This sequence comes from Dallia pectoralis, assembly GCA_029465975.1. Taxonomy (NCBI): domain Eukaryota; kingdom Metazoa; phylum Chordata; class Actinopteri; order Esociformes; family Umbridae; genus Dallia; species Dallia pectoralis. Next base: position 12,401,730 of record CM055730.1, on the reverse strand, counting down.
GTGCTGTTGGTTTACTCAGCCACTCTGGATTATAAGGAGGCTTTCCATTTTAAAGCCTGACCACCACACCCCCCCTGCCTCCCGCTTAATGCAGATCAACCTGACACCCTTTAGTGTGGTTCTCGCCGCCTCATCATGTATGCATGACAAATGTTCTCTAATCTCTCTTTCCATTGCATGGCCTAATCTAACCTATGTATACTATTATCTATTTTACAGAAACACTTTTTGAATATGCTAACCTTGTTTTAACAGTGACTCATTCCGTGTCTGTGATTTAGCAATTATGCTGTTTGTTTGATTTGACCTAATCAAGCATCCATGACATTTTACTAAGGCATTTCTGTCTTTGTTTACTGCCCTTCCTCAGTGTAGAAATCCAAATTGTGTGGATGTGTAGACTGTCAAGTTTCTGATGCTGTGCGGATGTGTAGACTGTCAGGTTTCTGACGCTGTGCGGATGTGTAGACTGTCAGGTTTCTGACGCTGTGCGGATGTGTAGACTGTCAGGTTTCTGACGCTGTGCGGATGTGTAGACTGTCAGGTTTCTGACGCTGTGCGGATGTGTAGACTGTCAGGTTTCTGACGCTGTGCGGATGTGTAGACTGTCAGGTTTCTGACGCTGTGCGGATGTGTAGACTGTCAGGTTTCTGACGCTGTGTGGATGTGTAGACTGTCAGGTTTCTGACGATGTGTAAACTGTCAGGTTTCTGACGCTGTGTGGATGTGTAGACTGTCAGGTTTCTGACGATGTGTAAACTGTCAGGTTTCTGACGCTGTGTGGATGTGTAGACTGTCAGGTTTCTGACGCTGTGCGGATGTGTAGACTGTCAGGTTTCTGACGCTGTGTGGATGTGTAGACTGTCAGGTTTCTGACGATGTGTAAACTGTCAGGTTTCTGACGCTGTGTGGATGTGTAGACTGTCAGGTTTCTGACGATGTGTAAACTGTCAGGTTTCTGACGCTGTGTGGATGTGTAGACTGTCAGGTTTCTGACGCTGTGTGGATGTGTAGACTGTCAGGTTTCTGACGATGTGTAAACTGTCAGGTTTCTGACGCTGTGTGGATGTGTAGACTGTCAGGTTTCTGACGCTGTGTCTGGCAGTATTATATGCTTGCACTGCAGACATGCCTGCCAAGAGGGACAGGTGTGTGTGTGTGTGTGTCAGGAAGAGAGAAAACACCAGTTAGAAAAGGGACGGGTGTGTATGGCTGTGCGTGTGTGAGAGAGCCAGAGAGAGGAAGGGTGTTGCCATTTGTTCCTGTTTGGGTTCTACTCCAGGTCAGATTTGCTGTCTTAGTATCTGACTCAGCAGTTCTCATTTTATGACACATGGATGACTTGTCCTTCTCACTGTGATACATTTGGGGTGTTTTAACATGGCATCTAATGATGATGTAGCCCTAGCTCTTCTGATCCATCTATTGCATTCTTGAAGCCTGGCCAAATGTAAAGGTACTCCTTTCCTGTGGTGTGTTATCCAAAATAACCTGACACACAAAACCATGGCAACCATCTACCAAGACACTGCGTTGCTGTGACAACAGGGACCTTGTCAGATGGCTAAAGTATCAGTACGATGTACACGCTTGTCTCTTTCATGTCATACATGCACATCACATAGAGCCTGTTATTGCTCGTATGTGACCAGTGTAAACAATATTCTCCCTGCGTTGTCTGGACAACCGGTTTCTAAAACAATCTCTAGTCGGTCAATGAAATGCCCAACCTGACCGGAAGACAGATGGCGGCTAGGAATACTTGTTTTGTGACGTCAGGGAGGCAAATGCCTAGACATGAGCAGAAGGCAGTTGCGTAAAGGAGAAGTGGCGTTTGTTGATATCTGAGGGTGTTAACAATCCTCATGTCTGACATGGTTGAAAAAAATCACCTGTTCAGTTTGGCCACGGAAGGCTGAGGTTTAGGGTTAGAACTGGGATATTGAACCAGCATGTTATGACATGTTTTTTTTGTTGTTATAGGCCTTATTTCAGGGCAGCTTTTTGCCAGTCGTCATACTGTGTGTGGCACTCACCCGGCTGCCCTCAACATATCTGTTATGAAGTGGCTACGGTCGGTTAGGACTTTCATGGCTGCCTGTTTTCCATGTCCACTTTTCAGAAGGAGGCAGGCTACAGCAGTATGTCGATCCTATTGGTTGAGTGTTTTGCAGTGTGTTCTGAATGTGCGCTTGGTCCTTAGCTTTGAGAAGTTTTCCGGAGGGGAGAGGTGTGGGCGGAAAATCTACCCATAGCCTTAGCCTTTAATAAAATGTCCTCTCCCTCCAAAAACCTCTTTCTCTGAACTAAAAATCCAGAACGCTTTCTGCTCTCGCGGTCTTTTTGGTTTGCAATATAGCCTGAGATGCTAAAAGAAATGTTTTCTGGTAGCCTAGTTTGCCCATTAAATCCTGGTTGTTTATGATGCGTACTTAGTAGCTGCATGTTGGCTCCTCCCCTCTCCTCATCTGAAGAACCTAGTCTCTCTACTGCCTGTTGTGTCCTGCTTGTTTGCTATACATTACTGTTACAACTGACAACAAGCTAGGGTTGTTTAAACGGTAGCTTAGTTTTGGAGTCAGCACAGGGCCTCAGCCTGGGGACTTGGGGAAGGAATTGTTGCTGAAAGAAAAATGCTGCATCTAAAAAAAAAAGGAAATTTCCGGCAGTCCAGTTGGCGCAAATACAGACAAACTTAAATTACTATCCACACGTCGTTAAGAAGGCCATCTTCAAATGCCCTGCCCCTGGTTCTGTTCCAGACGGTCAGTCCAGCAGTCTGTTTCCGATTAAACACAGGCCTTAAGGCTCTGGGCCTCAACAGCACTTTCCAGTAGTCAAATCCCAGTCCCAGCTCTTCACAACTCTCCACTATTACATCAGTAGTTACTTTAATAAAATATCTTTAGAGAGTACTTGGCTCTTGACAGAATAGATTAAGTTTGTATGTGTGGAGAATGAGTGTGTCACCCTGGCTGTCTCTTCTCTTGTGTCTGTGGATCCCTGTCTGTCCATCCAGGCAACAGCATGGTTCAATCCGGCACTATGACTGACTAAGATGCTTAACTGGTCTTTTCAGATAAGGACCTAGTTTCTATGCATGGTCTGTGACTGTTTGTCACACAGGCACACACACAGACACACAGGACTGGCGACATCATAAAACATTACCTCATTTATATAGCATTACCACACTGCTCTTTCATCTGTCTCTCTAGCTTATTGCATTTCAGCAGGATGGAAAATAGTATTAATGCATTCTGCAGTGATCCTTAACAAATTCATCAACAGATCCCTTTACAGATGCCTTCCTTGTTCAGAGAAATGTAAAATACATTAGATGTGTGTCATCTTTAAAAATAATGAATGCTGTATTAAAAATAATGAATACTGTGTTAAAGCATGTCATGTGTTTGTTCCTCCAGGAGACCCTCCAGCAAGTGGTGATGATGGCTCTCCCCAATGTGTTGGTGTTGGGCAGGAACCCGCTCACTGGTATGTCTTTATCTGACTGACTGATTCACATACTCTCACTGGTACGTCGTTATCTGACTGACTGATTCACATACTCTCACTGGTACGTTGTTATCTTACTGACTGATTCACATACTCTCACTGGTACGTCGTTATCTGACTGACTGATTCACATACTCTCACTGGTACGTCTTTATCTGACTGACTGATTCACATACTCTCACCGGTACGTCGTTATCTGACTGACTGATTCACATACTCTCACTGGTACGTCTTTATCTGACTGACTGATTCACATACTCTCACTGGTACGTCATTATCTGACTGACTGATTCACATACTGTTACTAGGGAAGTCTGTCGTTCTAAAACGGCAATCAGTTTCACAATGCAGATCCTACATAATGTATTCTTTCCTACTTCTTGTTGAATTATCCGATATGTGTATTTTTTTTGCTCTTCACAGCGTCCTTTGATCTATTTAAGTGCTTGTGTGTAAACAATTCCCCGCAATTCATCCACATGTGTTCACTATATTGTTACGTTAAGGTCACCAGCCATTGATAGTTCTGTGTCATAATGTTGTGTTTTAGGTAACGTAATTTGCTGCAATGACAAAAGCCAGACAACACAGCCATGTCATACAATACTGCGTAAATATGTGCAAAGTTTTATCAGACAACTCAGTCTTGAACCTCAACATGTAGCATTCCAGTCTTGTTCCTGTGACCTTTGACCTTGTTGGTGTGCTGCAGCTCAGTTATGTGGAGCCATCTGAAAGTGATTGGCCATGTGGCTTTTATTATGCTGTCATTAGGGCTCGGTGGGGGAGGGGCCCCATTATCAGCACGATGGGAATCCAGAATTCACCCCAGGCTTTGATTATTAACCCACTTCCCTGAGCACATTAACTCATCTGCTCTGTCGTCCTGGGATCTGCTGCTTCTATATCACTGGGATTCCAATACTCTACCATGTTAGCTCAACTCTATGTAATCAAGCACTTCTATATCACTGGGATTCCAATACTCTACCATGTTAGCTCAACTCTATGTAATCAGGCACTTCTATATCACTGGGATTCCAATACTCTACCTTGTTAGCTCAACTCTATGTAATCAGGCACTTCTATATCACTGGGATTCCAATACTCTACCATGTTAGCTCAACTCTATGTAATCAGGCACTTCTATATCACTGGGATTCCAATACTCTACCATGTTAGCTCAACTCTATGTAATCAGGCACTTCTATATCACTGGGATTCCAATACTCTACCTTGTTAGCTCAACTCTATGTAATCAGGCACTTCTATATCACTGGGATTCCAATACTCTACCTTGTTAGCTCAACTCTATGTAATCAGACACTTCTATATCACTGGGATTCCAATACTCTACCATGTTAGCTCAACTCTATGTAATCAGGCACTTCTATATCACTGGGATTCCAATACTCTACCATGTTAGCTCAACTCTATGTAATCAGGCACTTCTATATCACTGGGATTCCAATACTCTACCTTGTTAGCTCAACTCTCAGGCACTTCTATATCACTGGGATTCCAATACTCTACCATGTTAGCTCAACTCTATGTAATCAGGCACTTTTATATCACTGGGATTCCCAAACTCCATTTTGGCTCCAAAAAAGCACACACTGTCCACTCGCTTTCATAATAAAACTGCATGTTCTTTTGTCTAACGATCGAATCATTTTTAACATGGCCCATGACTGTCACTTTCCTGGCAAAGAGCAGTTTGTACCTGCTTTGTACTGCTGGCATTCTACTTTGGTTGTTGAGATGTCAGAGGGGTGTCACTTTGTAGGAACAATAACAACTGGATAGAGACAACTGCTCTCCAATGACAGGTGGAGGGCGGGCAGACTGGCACTCATCAGCAACCTTGTGTGGGGTTGTGGGGAGGTCAGGAAAGGGGTCACTAAACGGGTGTCAGTGGTCGGGAGTCTTTGTCAGTGGTCAGCATACAAGAAGATAAATTCCAAATCCGTTTCGTCATGGAGACCATGTATTCCCACATTGGTACTTCACTAGCCAGCGTTAGGGCAGTGTTCCATGGGATTGACCAACACGTTTTGGTTCTAATGACCAGAAATGACATAATCATGATGTGAAATGACATAATAAGTCCAAGTCTAATACATAGTATTATAACACCTCATGGCTTCCTAGAGCAGCAGCAGCAACTCTTCTTGTGGCAGATTAACCCTCCTAAAAAACAGTTTGCACGCATGTCATATTAGTGACTGGCCTTATGAAACATGGTGATTTACACCATTATTTACATAAACTGCCCATGCGACATCTGAGTCGGAATCAAGTACCGTATTCCAGTCTATACGTTTGTGTTGTTTAAACACTGTGTAAACCCCTGTGCCCCAGCACACTGGAGGTTGCGAGTCGTCTTTCCCTGGTTGAACATTAGGCAGGAAGGGGTGCAGCCCTGGGGGGTAACTCACTGTCTGTGTGGCCTTGTGTGTTTCCTGCCAGGAAGAGCTGAGTGTTACAACAGAGTGAATGAGCCACATACTGCATTAGCATGAAGCCTGGGGAGTCCGTTCTTAATTTCCATCATCTATTTTAAACCGCCCCCACCCTCATGTCTTCCTCTCTCGCTCTCCTTTTTAATTCTCTCACCACATCTCTCTCTCTTGCTCCGCCGTCTTTTTCTTTCTCTTTCAGCAGACATGCTTGGTTCAGTCAGACTCTTTAAATTATTCATCCAGCTCTGGGCTGCACCTTATCTTGAGTGCTTAAGATGATTTGCTTTTCCAAATCACTGTATAGACTTCTGTAGAGGCCCTGCTGTGTCTGTACATATCCTTACTAAGGCTTTCTGTTCAATCCAGAACATGCAACTTTCGATTTCCCTGATAATTTTCAGTCATTAGGATGTGTGCTCAAAACATCTAATTTAGCTCCATTCTGCATGTAACTTACTAGAACGGTCTCATGAGTTCCTCACTGTGACCTTAACTTAAAGGCAGTCAGCTATTATTTGTTGACTTGATAGGAATGCTTGGGGGCAGAGTAAGACATTAACAACTTGGGTTTTTGATCCAATCAGAAGAGACAGACACCCCTGATAGTAGACCCTGTAGATAATCAACCTACTCCATGCTACAGAGATTGTCACAGGTCTGCCAGCATTTTGGGAATCCTCACAGAAGATGGCTCGTCAGGCGTTTACACCGTTTGTAATGAATATGCATGCGGTAGTCTCACAGAAATGTTGTTCCTGTAGCACACAATGTGCTGTATGTATATATACACATGACCTGTCATTTGTTTTTTTAAACTAGTTGGGCTTCAGGCTGGACCAAAAACATCCTGTTAGTTTAGCTGGTAGTGTAGTTTGGCTCCTGGATATCCTGTGTGTACATTTGTAATGATTCCAGATGGACTAGGGTGAATAAGACGGCGATGTTGTCATTCTGAGTGGGGAAACTGTCATTATCAGTTGTTCATTTGTTCCAGTTTAGCCAGGCTGAAGTGTTGCTGTTGAGTTATGTGATCAGCCGAGTCGCACCACTTACCATGGCTTTTGCCATTCATTGACAATAGTATTAGTAATACACACTTAGTATGTACACTGTGTGCATATTAAATGACAGAAAACTTCCTCACACACTTGAAGGAAACAGATGCACTATGTAAAAGATTGCACTATGCACTATAGTACATTTAGGTTGATAGTAGTTATTGTTACTTGTTTTGGTCTCTTAGTAGACATGCCTGACTGTCTGATGCTTCTGGTAGTCAGTGTTTGTGGCCCTTTCACCTGGCTCTACCTCTGGCTCTATCCCTGGGGCCTGTGAGCTCGTTAATTATGGTACACTACAGATTACCTCAGCCTTGTTGAGCTTCTAAAATGCTGTTTGTCCGTGCAATGTTTGTTTCTTTTGCCCTGTGGCTTGGCATCGTATTGAACTGTGCGTTGTTAAAAAGCATTAGCAGTTTTATGTTTATAATATGACATTATTGCTCACCCAGTATTGGTGATATGATTACAAAATGACTTTGGGATTAGGCTATCCACCTTATCTAATAGTATTAAAACATTGGTTGACTGTCTCTTTGTTTCTGCAGAACAAGGTCTGGGGGAGATGAAGAAGCTGTTGTTGCTGTTACTTGGCTGTGCCGTTCAGGTATGTCCTACATTAATCATCTCCTGATTCATCCACTGTCTACCACCATCATTCATATCCTGTAATGCACTCACTCTTCTCCTGTTATAAACAACTCTTACTCACCAGTTCCTGATCGTCAGCAATATTGAGCTCCATTGTTCAGATGTACAGGTGTTGACCGTACATGCAAAATTGGGGGGGTTAAGGAATACATGTCCAAACTGATTACAAAATCACTCACTATGATCTGCTAGGTTACCAGGAGAATATATTTCAGTAAGATTACTGATACGTTTGAAAATACCATGTTGTGTATTACTTAGGTTTGTTAGAAATTCACCAAGCTCTCTTCCAGTACTGTGCATACAGCATTACCAGAGCCCTTGTCTGAGATGATAACCTCACACTGTCTTTATAATCAGAGCCCTGGGCTGAGAATCTCAGATGCTACGTAACCAGAGAGATGCTAACCTCCCACAACTTGCATAACTAGAGATGCTAACCTCACACTGTCTACATAACCAGAGAGATGCTAACCTGACACTCTATACATAACCAGAGAGATGCTAACCGCCACTGTCTACATAACTAGAAAGATGCTAATCGTCCACTGTCTACATAACCAGAGAGATGGTTACCTCACACTGTCTACATAACCAGTGCCCTGTCATTACACAAGTGTTGTTATTCACACCTAACTCCCAGTTGCATGGAAAATAAAATGGGGCAAAGTATCTTTTCACAACAAATTGTCAAAAAACAGTCCAGGAGAATACCCATATATATATCTTTCTCAGCCAACCAGTCTCAAGAAGCTGACCTCTATGACGACCTTTAACATTCCAATCTCTGTACTGTCATCTAACCCTGGACTGCCTCTTTCTGTTCACAGTGTGAGAAGAAAGAAGAGTACATTGAGAGGATCCAGACTCTAGACTTTGACACAAAAGCCGCCATAGCATCTCACATCCAAGAGGTATAAAGTAAAGAAATACTACTGACACATTCTCTGCATGTTTTGGGACAATGTTTTGTGAAGATAAAGCTGTTGTCGGATAGATGGCGTCACTGCTTGTTGATGTAAATGAGGGCATTACTCCCCACACTGAGTGTCTGTTTTAGTTGGTGCATTTGCTGGTCAGTTGACTTATACACTGTTTTACAGGTGACTCACAACCAGGAGAATGTAGTGGACCTGCAGTGGCTTGAAGGTGGCGAGTCGCCCCCAGAAGACCTGGACACCTTCTCCAGGAACATGGCTTTTCATCTTAAACGCCTGGTAGACGAAAGAGACGACCAGCTGGAGGTACATGCCTGGAACGTGCACAATAATGCTGTAACTCTGTCCTGAAGTGCACATCAAACACTAAAGAACTGTCTGTTAGGTTGTGTGTGTGTGTGTGTGGTTTGTGAGTGAATTAAACCGGGAGTAAGCTGATTGAGGATGGCCCACCCATACAGTTGCCATGGACTGATGACAACAGAAGTCCCAGCATACTCTGGGCTAGGGTGGCAGGGAGGGTAGGGTGGTTGATAATGATCTCCAGAGCTCCACTGGAAGCCAGACGCTCTTCATTAAAAACCCATTTCCTTGCGTAGCCACTGGGTTATGAACAGTGGACAAGTGGGGAGGGGTGACAATGTGAATGAGTTGTGTGGTTCTCTCCTTTACAGACCATTTAAACCCATGCCCGCTCCCACTCTTGTCTTAGGACCATCTCAGATCACCCTCGATGCGTGGCCATACTTGAGATTTAACTGCATTAGGACAATTAGTATGAGGATTTTCACTTTCCAGTTAAGGGATTGATCTTGGTGGCTAGGTGCTGCTGCTTGTTCTTTTTCCATTGGAGGTCCTCCGCCCTCCCAGCACCCAGGAAGCGTGGCGTAACGTAAAATCGGACCAAATCTCAGAATCCAGACATTAAAATGCAGTTCCATAATGTAATATGTATTTGGTTATTAAAACTTAAACCAAATACATCAGTGCTTTGTATTTCTGAGAGCAACAATAATGTCTCTTGCTGTGGAGTTTTCGTTGTGTGCATCTACTGCACCGTGTGGGCGTTAGTGATTATGCTAATGACAACAGCCTTGTGGATTGTAATTTATAGCAACCACCAAGGGGCAACAGACACGCAGGAGAAGCAATTAGGGTTCACTGATCAGCGGCAAGATTTTGAGAATGATTGATTATTCGTTTCAAATTTCTATAAACTCATTATTAAATCAAAGGACTGTACACACCAGGTTTCGTTCGGTTTATTTATTCTGAGCGCTAACAATGCTAAGCTCACACTGAGCGTTTCCCGAAAAGGTACATCAAAATAAAAGTCATTATCTATACAGTACATTATCCAGGTGCTAGGAGCCCATTCAACATTGTAATTATATTTTTCTCCCATCACACAACATGGATTTCATCAGGGCAGTAGGGGGATTAGAATCAGGGACCTTTTGGACTAGTCAGATATCCTAACCAACATTGGTATTTATTTAGAAAACATCCTGTCTGCTACCACAACCCTGGAAACCACATAGTATTTCGCTAGATGCAACAAGACTTGTTTGCCTTTCGTGACAATAAATGCAAAGAATGTTGATGATTTATTACATTTGGTCCAAACAAGTGTTGTTTTTTTTCCTATCAGACTATAGTGGAGCTGACCCAGGAGAGGGACTGTGGGCAGTACTCTCCCCAACCGCTCTTTGCCCAGTCGCCCAACGACTCGCCCAGCATGCGACGCACAGAGAGCCGCCAGCACCTGTCTGTTGAGCTGGCAGACGCCAAGGCCAAGATCAGACGCCTGCGCCAGGTGCTGTAAGTACACACACTGCCTTTCCAACTGCCATTCTACAACACATCTAAGTGGACTGAGTGTTTTTAGGTAGACTAAAAACACCTTTGGTCCATGAAGTATCTGTTAACACATCAAGTTAGAGCAGAGCTGTGCAGCCATGTTCCTGGAGATTTACTGTCCTGTAGGTTTTCTCTTCTGAATTAGCTTTTCATTCAGCTAGTAATTAAAATGCAACGCTCTCTAACATGCAGGATACTCCGCTGTCGTATGTGCCGTCTAGGAGGATGTCTAAATGTGACATTTAGAATTAATCAGCTGCAATCTCATGACTGCCTAGTGATAAAAAAACACTAAGGACTATGTCATTAGAGCAGGGAATCGTGAATCAGCACGGTCTGTCTGTCTGTGGAGTATCCCATTTTCTGTTCTCCAGGTCATGGAATCCTCCAACGCTGATCTAAGAGGACAGCAAATGCAGGACAATGTTTGCGGAACTTTAACTTTTTACATGTCAGGGATATTGTTCGAGAAGAATACATTTCCTCTACTCTCATTGAGCAAATTGTTCTCCAGTAAATGTTCTGATGTCATCGTACTAGACCTCTTTCACATTGTTGTCATAAATGATTTAACTTCCTCATTAGAGTCCATTAACTATGACCAGAGACAAAGGCCAGTGGTCAGTTGATCAAACAGGGGGTTTGTAACAAGAAGCTTGTTATCTTTCAAGAGGAAGTGATGTTGGGATGCCCAAACTAAGCTGCTGATTTTGGTAAAGTTCAATTGCCATGCCCTGCAGAGAACTGCTATCCCTCGCTAGTAGAGCCAGTACAAAACCAGGCAATGGTGACGGCTAAAGCTGATAGTATAGTGGTTCATGTTGGGTTTGTAACCAAAAGGTTATTGGTCTGAATTTCTGGTCTAACAAGTTGAAAGTATGTTCCTATGCTCTTAAGCAAGGCACATTATTCAAATTAGTCATTTAAATTGTTCTAGATGACGGCATCTGTTAAATGAATAGCAGAAGTGCTGTAGCAATTTTCACACATTAATGCCATATTGGTACACTGTCTACATGTTAGTTTAAATAAAAAATTGCCTGAACATTAATAAAATATAATTGTTCCGAGTAACCTCTTAAGTGGGCAGACTTGTTTTTAAAACTGCTCTTTTAAGCTGCAAGTGTGGTTAGCTTGTAGTTTAGGACAAATGACTGCATTAACTGAGTTATTCCCAGTCAAGCCTCAAATACTAGGACATGCATTTCCATGTTGTCACATTGCTGACTAAATTCTCTGTATTACGTCTGTGGTATGGAAGTGGTTTGTCCAGTATTGTGGTTGGCCTTTCATACAGACAAAAGCTGGTTTTAACTAGTTCTGAGCAATCTAGATTTTTATGGTTATCATAAAATGTAAAGATACTCCACTTTTTCTGGATATGCTGTGGACCTGTAGAGACACTCCAGATACCCAAGCAATATCTGACGCTAGGGTCACAGATACCCAAGCCACTTCTGACGCTAGGGTCATTGCCTAGTTAGCCCAGGTCAGATGAAGCCTCTTTGACCTACAGAGTTCCTATAAAAACAAAACCAATTGTTCCAACCCTGGAAGTTGACGGTACGCTGTGCTATATGAAATGTCACCACAGGTTTTGTTGTGTCTGAGAACAACCCTCATTGGCCGTATACCACGCCTGTTCATGCCTTATTGCTTAAATAAATAGACATTAAGATGTCCTGGTTGTCAACCAAGGTGCCCCTGGGGAAGAGAAAGTACCATACCTTTGGCTAAATATATTAAAGAAACTGGCTTAGTTAGTGGTAATGTTTTTTTTGTTGTTGCACAAAACCTATAATATTACGGTAAGCAAGAAATCAGGGATAGATTGATCTAGCCCATAGAGACACCATCTATATCTCATTCCTGTCAAGGCTTGTATAATGTATGGTGCCTTGTCTACTGTGAATGTTAGACTGGAAAATGCAGGTGGGCCGTGTTACCAGGGTTGTTATTATGAGTCAATGTTGTGTTTGCAGCTTAGTGCTGGGCTTGACTCAAATACAGTGAAAGGTGTTAAAACGATGTTTTGTTGCTGTTGAATGTCTGATGACAGGATCTATAGTGGGATGAGATTTAAGAGCTCAAAACACAACAGAGTGTGTTTGTGTGTGTGTGTGTGGTTGTGTATGTATGTGTGTGTTAGTCACAATAAGCAGCTTTCAACAAGTGACTTTATTAGTACGCTCAAAGCTAGCATTACAATTTTAAGACTTGCGCCAACTTTCAAATCTAGGCTAACAACCTTTGGTTTCTACTGCACAATAATTACATTTTAATGTACTTTTAGGTCTGGGGGTATTTTATTTGTTCTTTTTTTTACACTTTTGTCTTTGCTTTGTCATTTATGATTGATGTATTTTTAGTATGCCTGACATTTTTTTCCTTTTTGGCCAAATAATGTACAGCATTTTGAATTGCCCTGGCATAATGAAATGTGCTATATAAAAATAAACTTGCCTTACATTGAAAATGTATTCAAGAACAACTTTCAACTGTCATGTTTGAGCTGCTTGGCTATTTAAATAATAACTATCCATAGCAATATCAGCCAATTACAATTTGTCACTAAAGCAAATGTTGAATAGGTTAACAACCTTTAGATGGATACGTTCAATTAAAATCAGAAATGGATTGACTGTCTTTCTCTGACAGGGAGGAGAAGAGTGAGCAGCTGCTGGACTGTAGACAGGAGCTGGACAACATGGAGATGGAGAATAAGAGGATTCAGCAGGAGGTACAAAACAACACAAATAAATCACAGGAGAAGTGAAGTGATGTTGATGATGATGAACCTGGTTGCTGCTGGAAGAGGTGTTAGTGAGGCCAAAATGGGCTGCATTCTGGTCTGTGTGGGTCCTAACGCCCCAGTATAGTGATGGGGACACTATACTGTCAAAAAGCACCGTCCTTCGGATGAGACGTTAAACCGAGGCCTTGACTCGCTGTGGTCATTAAAAACCCCAGGATGTCCATCGATCAAGAGTAGGGGTGTAACCCCGGCATCCTGGCCAAATCTGCCCCTTGTCCTCTGTCCATCATGGCCACCTAATCATCCCCATATATACACTAATTGGCTTCATCATTACCGTCTCCTCTCCACCAGTAAGCTGGTGTGTGGTGTGCGTTCTGGCGCAATATGGCTGCCGTCACGTCATCCAGGTGGATGCTGCACATTGGTGGTGGTTGAGGAGATTCCCCCTATCATGTAAAAGCGCTTTGAGTTCCCAGGAAGAAAAGCGCTATATAAATGTAATGAATTATTATTATTATTATTGATGTGTTTTTATCTCCTAGCTGAAGGTTTACATCCTGTATAATCAAGACATCTAGTTCATCTGCTTGGTACACAATGTATCTCTGCCTCTACCTCTGCCTCTACCTCTGCCGCTACCTCTGCCGCTACCTCTGCCTCTACCGCTGCCTCTACCGCTGCCTCTACCGCTACCTCTACCGCTACCTCTGCCTCTACCGCTGCCTCTACCGCTGCCTCTACCGCTACCTCTACCGCTACCTCTGCCTCTACCGCTACCTCTGCCTCTACCTCTGCCGCAACCTCTGCCTCTACCGCTACCTCTCGTGTTCAATTCCTAATGATTTAGTTAACTCCTTATAGTGGTTTGTGAAAAGATAGGAGCAGATGAACATGGCGAGTGATTAGCGAGGAACCAAATGCTTTGGCTGATGTGTGCATTAAACCTGTCTGCGGTTAGAATATATGTTTTGTGGGTTCTGTAGACAAGTGATTTGTTTCGCTCTGGTCCAGTGAGGAGATTTGGGATCTTTGCTGTTTCTAAGGCAATATATAATTTTGGTCAAGTTAAATTACGCTAATATTATTTATTAGCTGCTTTAGGATACATGTACTACATTGTTAAAACAAGCATTAATATCTAGCCTTTTTGCCATGATTATTATAGAAACTATAAATATCACTTAATCAGAAGACAATCCCTTCTGCCTATTACACATTTACAATAATTTTCCATCGTCACTAGTAAGAACTGTACATTTTGAGTTTCATCGGTTTTGAACAGTATCATAATGGTTAACAGACAGAATTCTTTAAACACCAGAGCCAAATTCATTAGACGAAATGTAATCATGCCACCATATTACACCATACAATGCTTAAAATCCTAATAAGGGCTGCAATTAAATATTGAAAAAAATACATTTGTGTAATTGACTTCATTAAACGATGTCTCTGGCTCTGCTCTGTGGTTTCCATGGGCGACTGTAAAACCAGTATCTGGGTACAGACTGTGACCTAACCTAGGTTTGTGTCAGGATGGCAACAGATTTTCATGTGATTATTCCAAAATCTGCATAGACAATTTGAACTCTCCAACATGCTGACTTTTACATCAAAATAAGTGTTGCGTGTGTGTGTGTGTACTTGACTTTCTTTCTGCGGAGACACCCACACTGGTCTTGCACTCCAATGAACAGCTCTCAGATAGGCGACGATCAGTGTGAGTAAGATGGGATGTAGGCTTAGTGTTTATACACAAACCTTTCCGTGCATTGAAACTGTTAATTGACTCGGTTCCTGACATTAGTAGTTTTGTTCGTTGGTCCACAGAGCCTGCAGCTGTTGTCAGACGCTCGTTCTGCCAGGTCCTATCGGGATGAGCTGGATGCTCTGAGGGAGAAGGCCATCCGAGTGGACAAGCTAGAGAGTGAGCTGGCGCGCTACAAGGAGAGGCTACATGACATTGAGTTCTATAAAGCCAGAGTGGAGGTATGCCCAAGGAGACGCACTGAATGGGAACTCTCTGCTTGAAGCATCAATGAAGCATCCATTACTGACTTGTTGATTGACTGATGATTGAATTACTAGTTGTGGTGATGGTACTGAATATGGCTGTTGATGTGTGTGGTGTCTATGTTGGCCTCCACAGGAGCTAAAGGAGGACAACCAGATTCTGCTTGAGACCAAGGCCATGCTAGAGGACCAGCTTGAAGGCACCAGAGCTCGTTCGGACAAACTTCACGAATTGGAGAAAGAGAGCCTGCAGCTCAAATCCAAGATCCACGACATGGAAATGGTGAGAGGAAGAGCGATTTAGTACAACCTATTACAGGTCATGGTCCTCGAGGGCGTACGAGCGGCCATGCTGGATACACTAAATGATGTATGTCTGTATCAGGAGCGGGACATGGACAGGAAGCGTATTGAGGAGCTGCTTGAGGAGAACCTGGTTCTGGAAATGGGCCAGAAACAGAGCATGGAGGAGTCCCTTCACCTGGGCTGGGAGTTGGAGCAGCTCTCCAAGACCCCAGACCTGACAGAGGGTGAGCAGCCTGTTTTAACTGCCTCGGGCAGGACAACACAGGGACTATGGCTCTGACCCAAGCCAAGGATCCTGGCTCTGGTCCATCATGCTCACCAGATTGGAAAGGGTTTATTTACACATGATTAAGTTCTGTAATTAATATTCAATGAGTCCAAGACTCGGATTAGCAGCGGCTGGGATTTGGCACGGTTTAAATAGGGTTAACTGGTCTGGGATTAAAATAAACTGTCCATTTCCTCATTAACTAGTGTACAGCTGTATATCTTAATATCAGATGTCCCATACTTCTTCTTCCACTGGCAGACTTCCTCAATACTAATAGGAAACGCGTAACGGTTGTGTACAGTATGTTCTTGTGTATCTTAAACGGGGTTGATTTCATTGCGCAGTGCCTCAGAAGTCTCTGGGCCATGAGGTGAACGAGCTGACGTCCAGTCGCCTGCTGAAGCTGGAGAAGGAGAACCAGGCCCTGCTGAAAACTGTGGAAGAGTTGAGGCGCTCTGCCAGTGAAGATGTGTCGGCTCGCCTCCTCAAGGCCGAAAGGGAGAACCAGAGGCTCACCAAAAGGGTTAGAGCAACTTTAAACTGGAGTTGATCCCAGTTGTTGCCTCAACATGTGCCCTCATTCACCACACATTGACTTTTTATTGCACCAACAACAGTAGATGTACATCTCTGTCTGTTCTGTTCCCCTATGTTAGTATCTTGGTCAAGTCACTTCTATTTCACCCCAAGGCTTGGCTTTTTGGCTCATAAGCTCCATGACAACAGAGGGGGATGAAAGGACCAAGTCATTCAGAAGCTCATGTACAATTGTTTATCAGACTTGACACCTTAAAGCTGCGCACCAAGCTAACTTTCATGGCTATTTCCAGACAGTTAAGCCCAGAGAAGAGCAAGCATTAGGCAACAACATTGAACCTTTATGTGAAAAGCCCATTTAAATGTACATACAAGCAACCGCTCTCACACAATAACAGTTGTTAAACTGACTGCCTGCAGACCAGCAATAAGTAGCCAGTTTGGAGTTAAGCTGCTTTGACAGAATGTTATGCTTTTGTGTATATCTATATTATTAGCAATTGTCAGGCTGCCTTTGAAGAATCATGTGTCTATGTGTTTGTTTCTGTTTGTGCTGCGGTTTTTGTGTATTGTGAGGTTAGACAGAGAGGCAGAAGGAGGGAATGAGTGATGAAACGGTCTCAGTGAAAGGCCTTTATTTGTAGATAATCCTGCCCTTCCCTGTGTTAAGGGGGAGTGTGCGGTGAGTTGTAATTGGCTGGTGCGGTCAGTCAGAGCAGCCACTGCAGGGGAGCTCAGGCCACAGCAAATCAAACCGCTGTTGTTCTGAAGACTACTTGTTAATAAAGAACATAACACGGCACTAAGACACAATAATTAAAGAAATGTAAATGGAATTTGGCAATCATTACATTTTGTGTGAACATTTCAAATTGAACAGAGACAGAATTACAATTATCTCGATGGATAATCAAGTGTGGCACACAAGTGCCTGTCTATACTGCATTCTGTGTCTATGATCTAAGTGACTGGGATGCATGACTGAGCATGTCTTGTGCCTGCAGCTGGAGCAGTTGGACAGTGAACTGAACACGGACCGGGAGAGTCTTTGCAGTGCAGAGGGCCTCAATACTGACCTGATGAAGGAGAAGGCTCTGCTAGAGAAGACTCTGGAGACACTGAGAGAGAACTCTGAGAGACAGGTACTGGTGAAGCCACAAGTAAAGAGTGTTCGATTAGCTGGGTTCACTAACTTAAGGTCAATATGTTCTTCTGGTCCTGTACTGGTCCCGATTCTGAGCAACTGACTAATAGAATAAGGGATTCTGGGTAGTCTTATTAATGTAAAGATTTATTTGTGGTCAGTTCACATGATTAGGACAATATCAGGGGTTTTGTTGTTCATATTACCACCATACTGAATAATAAGTTATTTGATATACCATACCTCTGCTGCCTGTTTGTCCCAGGTCAAAGGTCTGGAGCAGGAGAACGACCACCTGACCCAGACGGTTCTGTCATTAAGGCAACGCTCTCAAGTGGGTGCAGAGGCGCGTGTCAAAGACGTGGAAAAGGAGAACCGGGTCCTCCATGAGTCGATTCGGGAGACCAGCTCCAAGCTGAACAAGCTAGAGTTTGAGCGCAAGCAGCTGCGGAAGGACTTTGAGGTGTACAAGGAGAAGAGCGAGAGGACGGAGGAGCTGGAGGAAGAGGTGCAGAGGCTGGAAAGGGAGAATGAGGCCCTGCAGAAACGAGTAGTCAGTCTGGGCATCACCTGTGAAAAGGTAAAAGTTAGGGTTCGGGTTAGCACCTTAGCATGCGTTGGTGCCTGAGTACCTGAGTTGTCTGTGTGCCTGCTTTCAATTTGGACCTAGGCGGTTTCCCTTATTTCTAACATGCAGAAGATGGACTGTCTGAGCATTTTTCTCATTGTCCTAAATCCACAGGTTGTGTCTCTGGAAAAAGAGAACTCCGAGCTGGAGGCAGAGGGTCGTCGACTAAAGAAGATGGTGGACAGTCTGCGAAGCGCCTCCTTCCAGGTGGAGGCCCTGGAGAAGGAAAATGCCCAGCTAGATGAGGAGAACCTGGAGCTCCGCAGGGCTGCCGAGGTGCTTCGCTCGGCAGGGAACAAGTCGGCTCAGCTGGAGTTGGAAAACCGCGAGCTGGAGACTGAGAAGAGCCAACTGAAGAGAAGCTTGGAGCTGCTCAAAGCCTCATCTAAGAAAACAGAGAGGCTTCAAGTGAGCAACCAGGGCCTGGACACTGAGAACCAGCGACTGCAGAAGGCCCTGGAGAACAGCAGCCGCAAGATCCAGCAGCTGGAGGGGGAGCTCCAGGATGTAGAGCAGGAGAACCAGAGCCTGCAGAGAAGCCTGGAGGAGCTGAAAATCTCCAGCAAGCGCCTAGAACAGTTGGAGCAAGAGAATAAGACTCTGGAGCAGGAGAGCTCTCAGCTGGAGAAGGACAAGAAGCAGCTGGAGAAGGACAACAAGAGGCTGAGACAGCAGGCCGAGATCAGGGACTCAAAGATGGACGAGGACAACCTGAGGATCAGTCACTTGGAGAAGGAGAACCGCTCCCTGGGCAAGGAGATGATCTCCTTCAAGGATTCTTGCAACCGCCTCAAAGACCTTGAGAAGGAGAATAAGGAGCAAGTCAAACAGTCTACCATGGATAAGAAGACTCTGGTCACTCTGCGAGAGGTAGCCAAATGGTTTAGATATTACTATAGAGGTAGCCAAATGGTTTAGATATTACTATAGAGGTAGCCAAATGGTTTAGATATTACTATAGAGGTAGCCAAATGGTTTAGATATTACTATGGAGGTAGCCAAATGGTTTAGATATTACTATGGAGGTAGCCAAATGGTTTAGATATTACTATAGAGGTAGCCAAATGGTTTAGATATTACTATAGAGGTAGCCAAATGGTTTAGATATTACTATAGAGGTAGCCAAATGGTTTAGATATTACTATAGAGGTAGCCAAATGGTTTAGATATTACTATGGAGGTAGCCAAATGGTTTAGATATTACTATGGAGGTAGCAAAATGGTTTAGATATTACTATGGAGGTAGCCAAATGGTTTAGATATTACTATGGAGGTAGCCAAATGGTTTAGATATTACTATGGAGGTAGCAAAATGGTTTAGATATTACTATGGAGGTAGCCAAATGGTTTAGATATTACTATGGAGGTAGCCAAATGTTTTAGATATTACTATGGAGGTAGCAAAATGGTTTAGATATTACTATGGAGGTAGCCAAATGGTTTAGATATTACTATAGAGGTAGCCCTACAGAAATTTG
The DNA here is from genome assembly GCA_029465975.1 of Dallia pectoralis. Taxonomy (NCBI): domain Eukaryota; kingdom Metazoa; phylum Chordata; class Actinopteri; order Esociformes; family Umbridae; genus Dallia; species Dallia pectoralis. The sequence goes on along the minus strand of CM055730.1, from coordinate 12,382,110 downwards.
GCAGAAATGTCACCCCACGCTTCCTGAAACATTTACCATATGTTAGATTTGCTTAATGGACACCTCGTATGCACTACACAGTCAAGCTGCTCCCACAGTAGGGTTGAAATTACTGTGCAGGTCACTCCATTAAAGACAGAATACCAGCTGACTGCTATTTTCCTAAATGGTTCCTGCATTGTTTGTAGCTGTGATTTTGGTCATTGTCCTGTTTTGGGAGGACCTTCGGCTCCACAGGGAATCACATAGCGCTGCAAAATGAAGTGATGGCCTTCCTTCTTTAAGATCCCATTTACCCTGTAAAAATCTCCCACTTTATGTCCACCAAAACAGTCCCAGACCATCACATTCCCTCCACCAAGCTTGACAGATGTCATCAAGTACTCCACCAGCATATTTTCATTTGGTCTGTGTTATTCTTTGTAATCGGAATCAAACTTTGATATGTTTGTCCACTATACTTTTTTCTTTTTTGGTTCGGTGTTGGTGTTCTGTTGCTCATATTCATCTTTTTATTGTATTGGTCTGTCTGAGATGGCTTTTTCTTTTCTTCTACCTATCAGGCCAGCATTACAGAGTCGCCTCTTCGCTGTTGACATTTAGACTGGTGTTTTGTGTGTACTTTTTTTTATAAAGCTGCCTGTTGATGACCTGTGAGGCATCTGTTTCTCACACTAGACACACTAATGTATTTGTTTTGTTGTTATGTAATTGAGCCCAATACTGCTGAAGTTCAAGATGGTCAACTAATTAAAACATGGCCAGAATTGAACAGGACTGATGGTTGCTGATAATAGCCCTCTGGACGCCTATAGAGATATTATCTGAATAATCAGTCATTCACAACATTAACAATGTTTACACTGTATTTCTGATACATTTTCTGTTATTTTAAATGTGCTCTCTTTAGAAAACTAGGACATTTGTGACTGAACTTTTGAACGGCGGCCTATTCCTCCAGTGTGCCGTTTAGTCCACAGATTTATTGGATTATTTCTTAATGTCAATTTTTTTCTTGACTTGTTTAATGTCCAAGGAACTGGTGAGTGAGAAACTGAGGACTCAGCAGATGAACAATGACCTGGAAAAACTAACCCACGAGCTGGAGAAGATAGGCCTTAACAAAGAAAGACTGTTGCAGGACGAGCAAAGTTTTGATGATGACAGGTACCAGACTCTCTCTCTCGTCCTCTTTTGGGTCTCTGCTCAATGACACGGTACCTCTTCCACCATAAATATGTTATCACAGTCCAGGATCATAGTAGACAAACTGCCACTAAAGCAGGAGTAACACCTGCACTTGTTGCAGTCACACTGCCACTAAAGGAGGAGTAACACCTGCACTTGTTGCTGACACACTGCCACTAAAGGTGGAGTAACACCTGCACGTGTTGCAGACACACTGCCACTAAAGGTGGAGTAACACCTGCACGTGTTGCAGACACACTGCCACTAAAGGAGGAGTAACACCTGCACTTATTCCAGACACACTGCCCTTGATCTTATACCCATTGTTAATTTCTCTTCTCTGCAGGTATAAGCTGCTTGAGCACAAGCTGGAGTCCACTCTAAAGTCCTCTTTGGAGATCAAGGAGGAGAAAATAGCTGCCTTGGAGGCCAGACTGCAGGAATCCTCTAACCTCAACCAACAATTGCGACAGGAGCTCAAAACTGTAAGTCCATAGACGATACAGCTGCCCAGAGGACATCGGATGTTCACAGAGAAGTGTTGTTTCTTTTACAAATATATTAGGAAATCCTTCTCTGAGGCAATTTTACTGTATTTATTGCTCCAGTCATTATCGGGTTTTTTATTCATTAAGTGCCAGGAGCCTGAAAGACTCTAGAAAATAGTGTCTGCAGAAGATGTTTCTCAACTCAAAAAGACAAACTCTCAATGGACGCCAGTGTTAGCATTGGGTCTATTTCTTCAGTTTTATGGGACTGTAGGTTTAACCGCTTGACCTATCTAGGTGAAGAAGAATTACGAGGCCCTGCGACAGAGGGAGGAGGAGGAGAGGATGGTGCAGACATCGCCCCCCAGAGGAGGGGACAGGGAGGACTCCTTGGGGGTGAACAAGTGGGAGAAGGAGAGCCACGAGACCACCCGGGAACTGCTGAAGGTCAAAGACCGCCTTATAGAGGTGGAGAGAAACGTGAGTACATCTAATCAACCCTACAAAACAGAAACAGCCCTTCTGGATGAGGTACGTGACTGTGATTTGCCGAATTAGGAAGGGCTTAATGTACACAATTGTCTTTCTGCCCGTCTATGTTACCGCCATTGTGGCTTCTTCAGAATGCCACCCTCCAGGCTGAGAAGCAGGCCCTGCGAACCAACCTGAGGCAGCTGGAGACCCAGACAACCAACCTGCAGGCTCAGATTCTGGCTTTACAGAGACAGACTGCCTCTCTGCAGGAGAACAACACCACACTGCAGACCCAGAATGCTAAACTACAAGTAAGCCTTAGATGTTCCTTACATGTGCCCTGGTCGTGACTACAGTCTCTTCTCCCTGAAAAAAAAGAATGTTGCAGAAAAAATACACGCTGTTGAATAAGGCTGAGCTCTAAAACGTATATTTTCATGTATTTTATGACACGCGTTCAAATTGAACATTGAATCTACTTGAGAACTGGATTTGGGTGAATTCTGCTGGAGGGCACTTTAAACATGTCTGTGCTTGGGGTTTGTACAGTGAAAAAAGTGACCACTGAACTGATCCAAATCAGACAAAAGAAAACGACACACTCTGTGTGGATTGTCGGTACAGGCTGTGTATACACAGTGACCCCTATTGCCCAGAGCTGCCACTTCAGTTTATTTTTATTTCTTTGTGGAGATGTCACTCTGGTTTTTACATGAGGGAATTCATTTCAAAGCGTCAAGTCAAATCTGGGGCACGACAGAATCCTGTCCCACAGCACAAATGTCCAATCAATAACCTCGCTTTATCCGTAGGTAGAGAACTCCACGCTAAATTCCCAGACTAGTACTCTCATGGCTCAGAATGCCCAGCTGGCAACGCAGCAGTCGAGTACGGAAAACGAGAAGGAGGGAGCTGTGAGGGAGAGGGAGGAGCTGAGATCCACCTACGAGATGCTGTTGAGGGACCATGAGAAGCTGGCCGCCCTGCATGAGAGACAGGCCTCAGAATACGAGGGCCTGATCAGCAAACATGGGGGTCTGAAGAGCGTCCACAAGAGCCTGGAGAGTCAGCATAAAGACCTGGAGGACAGGTGGCGTCATCTCTCGCACTACTGTTGAACCACCTTAGAGAACCGCTTACACACACAGCGGTACCGCTTACCGGGCGACACGCTAACCGGGCGACACGCTAATGTGTTTCAGGTACAACCAGCTGCTGCGGCAGAAGGATCAGTTAGAGGAGCTGGAGAAGCAGCTGAAGGCGGAGCAGGAGAAGATGCTGTGTGAGAACAAGCAGCACGAGGCCATGGCTGCAGACTTCCACAAACTGAAGGAGGAGAACAAAAGGTGTGGTTAAGCTCTGGGCTGTGGGTGTGAGACAGAAGGGGAGGGCGATTCTCCTTCAGGTTGAACTGTGGGCTGTGGGTGTGAGACAGAAGGGTAGGGCGATTCTCCTTCAGGGTTACTTTGTGGTGAAAGCGAACATTCCAGGAGTTCAGAAACCTAGATAACAACATTTTTTGTGTGCGAGACAAGAAAGGGTCTGCTAGCTGAGAGTGACAGTATCCACATTTTAGGTGGTTTGTAGCAAATAGACTCCACTAAACATTTTGTCATTTTCAATGAAAATGGGAACACGTTTTTTCCCCCTTGTCACAGAAACATTTCCCTCAAACCATTTCTTACTATCTGAGGCTATAAAAAATATATTTTTGACATTAAATGTTAAATACACCCAACATTTCTGAGTGTGTATTTCTGTGTGCAGACTGAACTTGGCACACAGTCAGCTGGTCAAGGACAATGAAGGCCTACAGGTCGATCATAAGAACCTGAAGAGCCAGATGAACTCGGCTAAGTTGGAGCAGACCCGTCTGGAGGCAGAGTTTTCCAAACTTAAGGAGCAGTACCAACAACTGGACATCACGTCCACCAAGCTAACCAACCAGTGTGAGGTAGGGTTACTGAACCCCACTTCTCTCTACCTCCCATTAACTACTGTGACAACCCCACTTCTCACCATATCTACCTCTCATTAACTGCTGTGACAACCCCACTTCTCTCCATATCTACCTCTCATTAACTACGGTGACAACCCCACTTCTCACCATATCTACCTCCCATTAACTACTGTGACAACCCCACTTCTCACCATATCTACCTCTCATTAACTACTGTGACAACCCCACTTCTCACCATATCTACCTCTCATTAACTGCTGTGACAACCCCACTTCTCTCCATATCTACCTCTCAATTAACTACTGTGACAACCCCACTTCTCTCCATATCTACCTCTCATTAACTACTGTGACAACCCCACTTCTCTCCATATCTACCTCTCATTAACTACTGTGACAACCCCACTTCTCACCATATCTACCTCCCATTAACTACTGTGACAACCCCACTTCTCTCCATATCTACCTCTCAATTAACTACTGTGACAACCCCACTTCTCTCCATATCTACCTCTCATTAACTACTGTGACAACCCCACTTCTCTCCATATCTACCTCTCATTAACTACTGTGACAACCCCACTTCTCACCATATCTACCTCCCATTAACTACTGTGACAGCCCCACTTCTCTCCATATCAACCTCCCATTAACTGCTGTGACAACCCCACTTCTCACCATATCTACCTCTCATTAACTACTGTGACAACCCCACTTCTCACCATATCTACCTCTCATTAACTACTGTGACAACCCCACTTCTCACCATATCTACCTCCCATTAACTACTGTGACAACCCCACTTCTCTCCATATCAACCTCCCATTAACTACTGTGACAACCCCACTTCTCTCCATATCTACCTCTCATTAACTACTGTGACAACCCCACTTCTCACCATATCTACCTCTCATTAACTGCTGTGACAACCCCACTTCTCACCATATCTACCTCCCATTAACTACTGTGACAACCCCACTTCTCTCCATATCTACCTCCCATTAACTACTGTGACAACCCCACTTTTCACCATATCTACCTCCCATTAACTACTGTGACAACCCCACTTCTCTCCATATCTACCACTCATTAACTACTGTGACAACCCCACTTTTCACCATATCTACCTCTCATTAACTACTGTGACAACCCCACTTTTCACCATATCTACCTCCCATTAACTACTGTGACAACCCCACTTTTCACCATATCTACCTCCCATTAACTACTGTGACAACCCCACTTCTCACCATATCAACCTCCCATTAACTACTGTGACAACCCAACTTCTCTCCATATCTACCTCCCATTAACTACTGTGACAACCACACTTTTCTCTATATATTCCTTGTATATATGACTGTTTTAAAGCCTCCCACCCCTGTGTAGACAAAACCTTTTTTATTTTGAAAGCAATTCATGAAGTGATTGTCGGTTGACCAAGTCATTTTTCAAACACATCCTAATGTAAGCTGACCAGCTGTGTGGTTTAAGCCTTACTACAGTGAGGTACCAATATCCACAACCCCGACCATTCACAGGGACCTCTCTGTACAGGGAGTACCGAGTTATTCATGTGTTCAGAGCCAATATGGCTGTTCACCAGACGGTTTGTCTGACATGTGTCCGTTGGAAAGGAGGCTGTGTCTGTCGGAGGTGGGACATCTGGCCTGTCATCACATTAGCTAATGAGCCAACCTGCGTTGCTTAATATAGCATTTCCATTGAAATGTATTGCAAAATGGGATTTGTATTCTTTCTTAGTTGTTGAGTCAGTTAAAGGGAAATCTTGAGGAGGAGAACCGCCATTTGTTGGACCAGATCCAGACCCTGATGTTGCAGAACCGCACCCTGCTAGAACAGACAATGGAGAGCAAGGACATGTACCACGTAGAACAGAGACAGTACATGTGAGAACCCTTTATTAAATAATTCAACTCTCTAAATTGTGTTACCTGCCAGTTCGAGAAATACGCTCCTCAGTTTAGGTCAACGTCATTCCGCTTTTGACCTACTGCTGTTTCCCACCTTCACAGAGATAAACTGAATGACTTAAGGAGACAGAAGGAGAAGCTGGAAGAGAAGATCATGGACCAGTATAAGTTTTATGACCCCTCACCACCTCGTAGGCAAGTAACTGGGATGATTCCAGGGCTGTTCTTCTAGTTTCTGCTCTGGTAGATACTGGTTCTGTATGGTGATATTCATTGGCAAAATATTTTTTCATGGACTTGCATATAAACAGCAGAGATTGTACACATTCCCACATTGTCCATATATAAAAACCTAAACAACAGGTTCTAATTTGATGAGCTACAGTGGCTAATGTAATTCAGCTAACCCTGGACATGGACACTAGCTAACATTGCTTTATGATAATATAACACTGCTTGACAAACTGTCAAACTGCCTCTCAAAAAAGACCACAATAAACTAAACCCCTGGTTTAATAAACACTTTGTCTACTGAAAACTACCGCCTCTCAAATCATTTACAATGTCTGTGTGCGTCTCTCTGTGTGCGTCTCTCTGTGTGCGTCTCTCTGTGTGCGTCTCTCTGTGTGCGTCTCTCTGTCTGCGTCTCTCTGTCTGCGTCTCTCTGTCTGCGTCTCTCTGTCTGCGTCTTTCTGTCTGCGTCTTTCTGTCTGCGTCTTTCTGTCTGCGTCTCTCAGACGGGGGAACTGGATCGCACTGAAAATGAAGAAGCTGATCAAGCCCAGGAGTCGAGAGCGGATGCGATCTCTGACCCTAACGCCCACACGCTCTGAGTCTAGCGAGGGCTTCCTGGCGTTTCCTCTAGACAGCCAAGACTCGTCATCTATCGGCTCTGGTTCCAACTCCCTAGATGACACACTCACACACAAGAGGAGCAGCAGTAAGTACATCTCTGGTAAACCTCCTAGCCTAGCTGTATGTGAAGTGCATTAACATGTGGAATGAATTAATAAATCAACCTTATAAAAGGTAGTCTGCTCCTGGGGACCACGATGGTAACGGTGTCTGGAGAACACGCCCCTCTGGTGTGTGGGATTCCAGTGTTTGTTACCTGATGCAGAAAGCCCTGCAAAATACAAACAGCCCTCCACTAGGAGGTGCTAAAGTGAAGCCGGGTATTAATCATGTATTGGATACCAAAACATGTGTGTGTATAATTATTCAGGCTGTATTGTGTTTATATCCTCGTTAGTTTGTGGTATATGTGTCTGTTGCCAAGAGTAACATTATAAATGCATTTTAAATTGTCAAATATCAGGAAGTCATTAACTCTCTAAATGGTGTTACCTGCCAGTGAGCGGGTGTCAGCACACCAGATTCAGGACAGTAGCTGCGTGTTGCTGTGTGCTGGTTGGTTGTGTGGCCCTAATGCTTGATCTGCTTGTTTTTCTCTCTGGCAAAGGGAAGAGAGACTCTCAGAGAGTGCAGCACACCCATGTGCAGGGTACCCAGGGTTCCTCTAATGGTATGCTGAGGGGGAGGACTGGGGTCAAGCTTGTAGTCAAGCTTCTCTGTCACTCATGGCAGAATTGGGGCCGGAACATTCATTTTAATCATATGATGGCGCTCATCAAAGTTCTCATTATATTGTTTTGAACATTCTTACTGGACATACTGTGTTTGGTTAAGTGTTGATCATTGTCCTGTCTGTGTTACGCACCTTCAGTCATTATTGCATTTTCCATCATGAAGTAGATTGGCCTTGCCTGTCTTCATCTGTAAAATAGTGTAAACTGGGTTTTTATTATTACTGGCGGCAGATGGGCAGGCCTAGTACCAAAAGATTACTTAAACCAGCTCCAGCCAATTGGCAGCCTTTCTCATATAGCCTTTGAACTTGGAAGAAGTAATGCCACAATATGTAGAAACCAGGAGTTCCACTGGCAGGTCACTGCGCAGTGTAGAAACCAGGAGTTCCACTGGCAGGTCACTGCGCAGTGTAGAAACCAAGAGTTCCACTGGCAGGTCACTGCGCAGTGTAGAAACCAAGAGTTCCACTGGCAGGTCACTGCGCAGTGTAGAAACCAGGAGTTCCACTGGCAGGTCACTGCGCAGTGTAGAAACCAGGAGTTCCACTGGCAGGTCACTGCAGAGATTGCGACCTGCATGCGGCTCTTAAGGATGGACATTTATTGGGTTCTGCGACAGTAGGGCCTGTCAACATGTTTTGTTTTTGGTCAATGTTCATACATGTTAAATGGTGCAATGTATTATGTGTAAATTCAAAAAAATGTTCTGCAAATAGCACACATGTCTACTGAACACACACCGTGTGGAGTGCTGGAAATCTAAAATGGTGTCTCTGTACAGTCAGTGTCGCATTAGTAATAGGATCCCTTTGGACATTCCACCCACTAAAGGGCCCCTGGTCTTACTGTTTTACTTTTTGAATTGCACCCTTTAATGTGCGTGTGCGTGTGCGTGTGCGTGTGTGTGTGCGCCTTCATAGCCATCCCACTGAGCTGGGTACTCAACATTTTGTGTATGTGTTTGAGCCGTGTACAAGCGCGTGTACGTGTGTGTGTGTGTTTCACGATGCACGTGTCTTAGTTTGCATCCATGTCAGCGTCTACAACAACTGTTTTTATACATGTTTTATGTCTCAGTTGAATCTTCAGACTGGTCCAGTTGTTGTCTATGCCTCGTTCCCTGCATTGTTAACATCCATCTGTTTTTCCCCTCTTCCTCTCCTCCGGTTTCTCCATTTCTCCCCTCTGCTTTGGCTGTATATTGACAGCTCTGAAAAGGTTGCCCTTTATGAGGAACCGGTCGAAGGAGAAAGACAAAGAGAAGTCCATCTACCGCCGGTCCATGTGTAAGATGGTTCCTACCTCCTCCCTCCCTCGTCCGGCCTTGCCCCTGTCTCCTTCACCTAGCTTGTACTCTCATAGCTTCTTGCTTTAGCTGGTTTCATTCCCTCCTACATGAAACAAAACACTCATAGTAGATCTGTCCTTACTTGTTTTCCTGTAGTGTTTGGTTTTCCGTTTGTTATAGACTAGTACGTTTGTGTACAATTAAATATTACATTACATTTTATAACTAACAACACAAATGCCCGTGGTTGTAATGTTCTGTGATCTGTCGCTTTTCTCTGTAGTTTAACTGAAGGTGTGTGTTGTGGAATTTGTAGATGAACTGTATTTGTGGTTTGTGTCTGGGTTTAGTTCATGTGTACAGTATGTGTTAGACATTGGGGAGGTTCTGTGTACCATGACTGTGGTCCGGCTTACTGTTCTTCTCTGTGCTTTAACCACAACCAACCAACCCACTCACTTATCTTTCATTATGGCCCTGCTGCTTTAGATCCTCATTCCCGGATCTCCTAACATCTCACGTACAGCCACCATGTCCAAATTGAAATGGAGCCTTGTTGTGCTTTCTTTATCTTTGCTCTTTTTTAAGTTCATTTTTTCCATTTCAATTTTTTTTATTATTCCTTGCCGCCTTTTCTGATACTTTTTATGTTCTTAGTTTTTCTTTGTTTGGCCGCGTTTCAGCTCTTGTGCATGCTTTGCCAACATGGACATGCCCACACTGACTGTGGCACATCTCTGAATGCTCCTCCTCTGGGCAGTCACTGCATGCTGAACCCAGTCTGACACAGTCTCTGTGCCCTCCCTCGGGGGACAGTAAACCAGCTGAACTAATGTGGTGACGAGGTATTGGCTAATTCATGTTCATCTCCAACCCAGCTATGAACGACCTCCTTCAGACCATGGCTCTGTCAGGGGGTCAATGGGCCGGCAGCACGGAGAACCTGGAGAACCCGGAGGAGGCCAACGGTGGCAGCGGTAGACGACACATGAAGGAACTGGGCTCCATGGCCTTTTCCACCAACGCTATCAACTACACCACCCTCACCCTGCCCTCTGGGAACAGGGCCATGAGGAGTCCGAAGGTCAAAGGTTAGGGTGCCCCGCCCATTTCAGGCTGTGCTGGTTTGAGATAAGATACTCCTCAGGAGTGAATGAATACCAAGCATCTTAGAAATTGTCTATGGTTATGAGGAATGCAAAATGCTTCATCATCCAGAGCATTTTACTGTCTCGTGTGAAGTGGGAGCCAGGCCGAGTCTAGATAAGCCACACGACTGGGTGGACTTTGGTCAGGGAAAGCAAGGTCAAGTAGTCCAGATCTGAAAAGTTAAGACAGGAGAAATGATATGACGATAGACTGCCCCTAGACCCCTGGCGTACAGACTGTCCCTAGACCCCTGGCGTACAGACTGTCCCTAGACCCCTGGCGTACAGACTGTCCCTAGACCCCTGGCGTACAGACTGCCCCTAGACCGCTGGCGTACAGACTGCCCCTAGACCCCTGGCGTACAGACTGTCCCTAGACCCCTGGCGTACAGACTGTCCCTAGACCCCTGGCGTACAGACTGCCCCTAGACCCCTGGCGTACAGACTGCCCCTAGACCCCTGGCGTACAGACTGCCCCTAGACCCCTGGCGTACAGACTGCCCCTAGACCCCTGGCGTACAGACTGCCCCTAGACCCCTGGCGTACAGACTGCCCCTAGACCCCTGGCGTACAGACTGCCCCTAGACCCCTGGCGTACAGACTGCCCCTAGACCCCTGGCGTACAGACTGCCCCTAGACCCCTGGCGTACAGACTGCCCCTAGACCCCTGGCGTACAGACTGCCCCTAGACCCCTGGCGTACAGACTGCCCCTAGACCCCTGGCGTACAGACTGCCCCTAGACCCCTGGCGTACAGACTGCCCCTAGACCCCTGGCGTACAGACTGTCCCTAGACCCCTGGCACACTATTTTGGAAGAGTTTTTACAGTTTCTGCCTCACAATTTCTATGATTATAAACACCGGCTTTCAAGAAATGCAATTCTTTAGCGCTACCATGTTTTAACAAGATGTATATATGTAGAATGTATGCTGAATATGAAGTGGCCCTATCATGTGATGAGTTTGCACATGAGTATCATGTGATCATTAAGTCTGTAGGGGCCGGTCTGTAGGGGCCGGTCTGTAGGGGCCGGTCTGTAGGGGCCGGTCTGTAGGGGCCGGTCTGTAGGGGCCGGTCTGTAGGGGCCGGTCTGTAGGGGCCGGTCTGTAGGGGCCGGTCTGTAGGGGCCGGTCTGTAGGGGCCCGTCTGTAGGGGCCGGTCTGTAGGGGCCGGTCTGTAGGGGCCGGTCTGTAGGGGCCGGTCTGTAGGGGCCGGTCTGTAGGGGCCCGTCTGTAGGGGCCCGTCTGTAGGGGCCGGTCTGTAGGGGCCCGTCTGTAGGGGCCCGTCTGTAGGGGCCCGTCTGTAGGGGCCCGTCTGTATGCCCTGATCTTTTAGCCTCCATTATTATATAGAACTAATATTGGAACGTCTGTCTCTCCACCAGAAAACGCTTCCTGTGAAGACGTCCCAGCATCATCAAACGACCCTATTGGGGTCACAGGTCAAGGTAAGAAATCCTTTAGGACTCCTGTAACCATCATGGAACCACAGGTTAGCCCATATCTACAGTATTGTCCATTATCTCCATTTCCTGTTTACTCTTGACTTGCTAAAATGTCGTTCTACTATCATGCACATTCTGATGATGGGCGGCGCCTGTCTCTGCCGGATGGGCGGCGCCTGTCTCTGCCGGATGGGCGGCGCCTGTCTCTGCCGGATGGGCGGCGCCTGTCTCTGCCGGATGGGCGGCGCCTGTCTCTGCCGGATGGGCGGCGCCTGTCTCTGCCGTATGGGCGGCGCCTGTCTCTGCCGTATGGGCGGCGCCTGTCTCTGCCGTATGGGCGGCGCCTGTCTCTGCCGTATGGGCGGCGCCTGTCTCTGCCGTATGGGCGGCGCCTGTCTCTGCCGTATGGGCGGCGCCTGACTCTGCCGTATGGGCGGCGCCTGTCTCTGCCGTATGGGCGGCGCCTGTCTCTGCCGTATGGGCGGCGCCTGTCTCTGCCGGATGGGCGGCGCCTGTCTCTGCCGGATGGGCAGTGTCTACTGCTTGTTTGTTAGATAATATACTGACTGAAGTACAATTCAGTATTCCCAGGACAGATCTTCTATCAGCTCAGATGTTTACAGTCTTTTCTTGTGTAGCCTCCTGCAGTGTGTGCTGTCTGGTTTACGGGTTAACTCAGTCAGCTGTGTGTTAACTGTGCAGGTATTTATTAGCCTGCTGTAGTGTGTGCTGTCTGGTGAACAGGTTAACTGTGTGTTAACTGTGCAGGCCTGCAGGTATTTATCAGTGCTCAGGCTCTGTGGCCCTCTGCTCTCAACCCGTCCTCTATGTGCAGAGTCCCCTGTAGCATCTGTTGTAAGTGACACACCTGTGTGACACACCTGTGTACATCTAAGACTTAAGACTTCTACCACTGTCAATGATTACCACTGCTGACATCATTTCCCCCGATACTAATGCTGTACCACCCACACCCAACTGGAACCAATCAGAAGACCACCAATAACAGCAGCCACGCATTCATATTGAGCACACCCGTCCTGGTACAATCAATCACCCGTCCTGGTACAATCAATCACCCGTCCTGGTACAATCAATCACCCGTCCTGGTACAATCAATCACCCGTCCTGGTACAATCAATCACCCGTCCTGGTACAATCAATCACCCGTCCTGGTACAATCAATCACCCGTCCTGGTACAATCAATCACCCGTCCTGGTACAATCAATCACCCGTCCTGGTACAATCACCCGTCCTGGTACAATCACCCGTCCTGGTACAATCACCCGTCCTGGTACAATCACCCGTCCTGGTACAATCACCCGTCCTGGTACAATCACCCGTCCTGGTACAATCAATCACCCGTCCTGGTACAATCAATCACCCAATCACCCCTGGTACAATCAATCACCCGTCCTGGTACAATCAATCACCCGTCCTGGTACAATCAATCACCCGTCCTGGTACAATCAATCACCCGTCCTGGTACAATCAATCACCCGTCCTGGTACAATCAATCACCCGTCCTGGTACAATCAATCACCCGTCCTGGTACAATCAATCACCCGTCCTGGTACAATCAATCACCCGTCCTGGTACAATCACCCGTCCTGGTACAATCACCCGTCCTGGTACAATCAATCACCCGTCCTGGTACAATCACCCGTCCTGGTACAATCAATCACCCGTCCTGGTACAATCAATCACCCGTCCTGGTACAATCAATCACCCGTCCTGGTACAATCAATCACCCGTCCTGGTACAATCAATCACCCGTCCTGGTACAATCAATCACCCGTCCTGGTACAATCAATCACCCGTCCTGGTACAATCAATCACCCGTCCTGGTACAATCAATCACCCGTCCTGGTACAATCAATCACCCGTCCTGGTACAATCAATCACCCGTCCTGGTACAATCACCCGTCCTGGTACAATCAATCACCCGTCCTGGTACAATCAATCACCCGTCCTGGTACAATCAATCACCCGTCCTGGTACAAACAATCACCCGTCCTGGTACAATCAATCACCCGTCCTGGTACAATCAATCACCCGTCCTGGTACAATCAATCACCCGTCCTGGTACAATCAATCACCCGTCCTGGTACAATCAATCACCCGTCCTGGTACAATCAATCACCCGTCCTGGTACAGTCACCCGTCCTGGTACAGTCACCCGTCCTGGTACAGTCACCCGTCCTGGTACAGTCACCCGTCCTGGTACAGTCACCCGTCCTGGTACAGTCACCCGTCCTGCTACAGTCACCCGTCCTGCTACAGTCACCCGTCCTGCTACAGTCACCCGTCCTGCTACAGTCACCCGTCCTGGTACAGTCACCCGTCCTGGTACAGTCACCCGTCCTGGTACAGTCACCCGTCCTGGTACAGTCCCTGGGTCTCACTACTTCAATCACAAAGCCCCTTTATTTTCCTTCAATCAGGTGTTACAAATGCTTCTACCTGGGCAATGATTCCTATTTTTAGATTGTGTGCCCCTGTACCCTTTTTTGTGTGATTGGGCATGTCATTGGCATAGCATGGCACTGTGCCACCCCGCCCACTTTTCATGTCTAATGTGTCCTCTTGTCTCTGTCCAGCCTCCAGACCCTCCAGCCTCCATAATATCAAGACCATCAGTAGTAACAGCAATAACTCCCACTCATCACCGCTCGGGGCCAAAGGTACAATCATTCAGCTGACCAGTACAGAACCCTTATAATCAAACTATATTTTATAACGGTTTTATCTCCCTCCTGAGGTGCGTTTAAATAATTGATTTGAATAGTCACAAAAAAGCTGGTTTCTGAGTAATCCTGGATTACACCTTCAGTCAGAAACGGTTTGCTCCAAACTCCCAGTCATGTTTTTCCTTTCTCAGGCACGTTGAACGGCAACCTCAGCCGACCTCACAGTGAGAGCAGTGGGGAGTTTAGCCTGGGCCTGGACCAGGAAGTGTGGTCCAGTGGAAGCAGTCCTGTCCAGCTGCCCCTGTCACGCTCATCTCACCAGAGCCCCATGCTGCTGCGGAGGTCCCTGGACACCCAAGCCAACCAAGCCCGAAAGAAGACTGTCAGTTCCTCTGGCAGTGCCAGTGAGGTGGTCTCTCTACAGCAGTTCCTTGAGGAGACTATTGACCCTGCTGAGGTGAAAGCCTGAAACACACAGGATCGGGAGATTGCTTGACGGCATTGTACTATTTCTGTATAGCAGCACTGTTTTATTAATATGTTTTAGATGTGCTGTAATAAAAACCGAAGCAGTCTTTCAAGGCTCCTCAAATGTACAGGTAATATCATTGTAATGCCAATGTCTGTTCTCCTTTTCCAGTCTGGCAGTCAAGAGAATCTGACCGTTGAATCTCCTCGCCTCTCTGGAAGTACTGAGCATGTGCAGAGAGACCCGGCAGAGCGAGCCACTGGCACTAAGGCACGTGGCATCCTGCGCTCAGCCAGTGGGAAGGCGGCGAAAGTGAACTCTGATGGCCGCCCCCCCAGGAGCAGCCAACCAGGACGCCCCAGCCTACGGAAGGCAGAGAGTACCCGTGTGAAGGGCACGGTCCAGCCCCGGGTCAGCCTCTCATCCCAGGGTAAAGCCATGTCTGTGTGTGAGCGCCTGGACATCACCTCCACCTCCTCCGCTGGTCTGCCGCGGGCGAGTAATGTCATCTCCACAGCCGAGGGCTTCACGCGTCGCACCAGCATCCATGACCTGCTGTCCAAAGACGCCCGTCAGCCTGTGTCTGTAGACCACTCGCCCACCTCAAAGGCCACGCCTCCGTCCTCCACCACGCCCAGTGAGTACCCCCCAACCAAAACCCGCTCCCAACAGCCAGACCACCAGTCCACCGCGCCAGGGCATGTGCCCATGTCTCTGCCCAAGTCAGTCAGTATGCCCTGCACAGGCAGTCAGAACCCACACAGTAGTAAAGAAACTGACCGTTCCAGTCTGGAGTCTTTCTTTGGATCCTCCTTCACAGTAGAGTCAGTGTTCATGGACTCCATCTTTAGTGAGCCGGCGTTCACAGGCAGCAGTGGCAAGAGCCACACGTTCCTGTCCCTCAACACTTCCCTGGTTAGTAACATCAGCGGTCCCCCAGGCAAGACACCACCCCGGCCAATCCCTGTCCAAACTCCCCAGGTCCAACCAATCGAACAGAAGTCCCGCCCCTCTGACCATGGGGTTGTTGACCCAAATCATGTGATTGACGCTGGCCAATCCCCAACCCTTAGCCCAGAGGACCAACAGTCATTGTGGTATGAATATGGCTGTATCTGAATGTAGACCTCCCTGGTTTGTGCCCGGCATAACGACCAGTAATGTCCGGGGAGAAATGTATAACTCTCTGCATGCGTTTTCAAATCACTGTCATGCTATGTGTTTTCTTTTGAGCTTTTGTGTTTTTTTGCGTGGCTGATTTTGTAAAGCACTCCCTCAACCATGGTTTGGTGTTTCTCTGTGGCTTGTGGAAGATGGGTTTTCTGAATGTCTTTGCTACACATTGTATCATTAATCAAAGCTCTGTTGTGCTCACATGATATTGCTATTACACATCTGCTTATGGGGACATACAAATTGCTGTTCTAGTTATTTTAAAATGGCTGTTTGTGGGATACGAGACGCTTGTATCCAGAATGCCATACAGTAGTGAGAGCATACATTCATACATGTTTGTATTGGCCCCCTGTGGGAAATTACATACAGTAGTGAGAGCATACATGTTTGTATTGGCCCCCTGTGGGAATCCACATACAGTAGTGAGATCATACATGCTTGTATTGGCCCCCTCTGGGAATCCACATACAGTAGTGAGAGCATACATGCTTGTATTGGCCCCCTGTGGGAATCCACATACAGTAGTGAGATCATACATGTTTGTATTGGCCCTCTGTGGGAAATTACATCCAGTAGTGAGAACATACATTCCTACATGTTTGTATTGGCCGTCTGTGGGAATCCACATACAGTAGGGAGAGCATACATGTTTGTATTGGCCCTCTGTGGGAATCCACATACAGTAGTGAGAGCATACATGTTTGTATTGGCCCCCTGTGAGAATCCACATACAGTAGTGAGAGCATACATGCTTGTATTGGCCCCCTGTGGGAATCCACTCACAATCTTAATGTTGCAGGGACTGTGTCATACCAAATGAGGCTGAGCTACACAGAACAATGTTTCATTCAAAACAAACCTCCCGTTCCATAAACTTAGTGGAGATTCTGTCAATAGAGAAATATCACATCCCCTAAAAATGTCTAATGCAGGTACATCATGGATATTTTCTGAAATAACAATGTCAAATGAAAAATCCTGTTTGAAAAGGTGCTATTTTCTTATAATTAAGTAAGCATGCTGCAGAGATGGATTCACTGTCAGTTTGGTACACGGTTGATTTAAACTACAACTGAAACACTGTCCAAAGTATTTCTGAAGTCTTTCCCAGTTAGAATGTAGCTGGAGTTAATAATATTATTACTGGGCATGTAGAACATGTCCCATGATGAGCTCAGACGAACATAGTGCCATTAAACACTATTTATAGAGGAATTCATGGAATCTGTCCCCACAGAGAAAAGAGCTACTTTTAAAACAGGAAACTAGTTTCTTGTATAAAAAATGTCTAGGTCAAAATATCCTGTCTGCCCACTTGGGGGGGGGGCAATATATTGTGAGAGAATCTTGTCCTGCCAAGTAGTTTCACATTACATTTCCAGTCTAACTCCACTGTATCAATATCAATGCATATTCACTGAACTGCATGGCTTTCTGTCTTGGTTTGTTTTGAACCTCTCATTTTGATTGTTGTGATCAAAATGGTTTTATCTTTGTCTTTGTTGGTGTTTTGGGTTTTGTGCATTTGACATTTTCTGTTTTTTCTTTTTCTGAACAAATCACTCCGCGGTGGTTGGGATTTAGTGTTTGGGTGACTTGGTTTTAATAAAATCCACAGAATCATCTGAAAGTTAGGAGTCTGAGAGAGTGTTATGCCATATATGTGTGGGTGACAAAGATAATAATTAGGCAGATCATTTTGTGGCATTTATTTACTGTTGGTCGCCATGGTGTTGGGTAGTCTAAGATTTCTTACGGCCGTACTAATAATGGTGATATGTCAATAACACAATTGCTAATGCATAGTTGTATGCCGTACATATTATGACCCTATTAAGTTATATTCAAGAACAGCAAGCACTACTTTATGCACAAGTAGTAGTGATGTTACTTTATTTATTTCTCCTTTGTTCTGTATTTAACATTTTAAAATATGTTACTGTATTTATCTTGTATGTAAACAATTCCCTGCAGCGTGTAACTGCAGATGTAATATGACATGCCTTTGTTCTACAGATGTGGAAGTGTTACAAGAGCGCAGAAAGTCAAAAAGCAGATCTGGGGAGCAAGAAAGCTCCTAAACATTACTCATCTTCTGCTATTAAATGAGTGGTGAGTGCTGCTCTCCGTGCCCAAAAGAGGGATGAGGTGTCTCCATGGTAACCCAATGTGGTGTAACAGATGTCCCAGCTTGCACGTGCTTGTGTTTCCTCTGCTGGTGTCCCCCCCCCCACACACACACACACACAGCCTGGCTGGTGTCCCCCAGTAAAGGCTATATGAATGGACCACGGTGTGCACAGCATCAAGCAGAAACCCTCTCCCACCCGTAATTCCAGGAGATCCTGATCTGCTAGCCTACATGCATCCATTCATCCTCCTCTGCAGTGTTGTGTGTGTCCATCGCTGGCTTTTCTTTGTTGAAATTCAGGAACAAGTACCAGTGGCTCTATATGATATTGTCGCATATTTTCTGAGATTATCTGTAGTAATGCATGCTTTGGTGGCGTCCAGCTAAAAATCCCTCCCAATGTCAATGCATGTAAAATAGGCTGTTTCCCTGTGTGTCTTTGTTCGTCTTCTTTGATGTTATTAGTCTCTAACTTCTTTTCTGTCCTCTTTTCCTCTTCACTGTTCTTTCTGCCAGAGAGAAAAGTGACCTTCAAGCTAGCTGTCTGACTCTGAAGCCTTTAAATGTTGGTCTACTGAGATGGTCATCAGAAAAAAAAGATTGTAAAATATACGTTTTAATCTTTTTCTTGTATAGCTTCATTAGAGAAAAGTAAACTTCCCTTTTTTCCTTGAATCAAGGAAACGTAACTTTTTCTAAGACTTTCTGGCTAATTGCACTGCTATTAAGTTGCAGACCGCTCACTTGCACTCTACACCTACTCTTGATGCCGACATTCACGCAAAAGCCAAATGGTTGAGCTTAAAGTAGACGGAGGACTTTATGTACTGTGTGACTTTGTATCAGCTGGACTTTCACCATCTGCCAACTAATAATGAGACTCTTTAAAAATGAGCAGGCAAGTGAACCATGTTTCTACTGTCGAACAGCAGATTTCTGTCGAGCGATTTGCACAGGAATAATATAGCACGTCGACACAGAAGACAAGGGACGATCTCAGTCTGCATGGAGCAATCAAACACTAATCCCTTCCAATCAGAAAGGACAATGTTTTAAGAAATGCCAAAATGACAAATCGCGGGAAGCCGTGTCAACTGGGTGATTGAGAGACAATCCAGTCAAGATGGATGTCAAGATCCACACAGTGTACAGTATATGTATGTGCCCACGGTCAAATGTGTGGTGATGATTATGATGATGATCTAGTGTTCATTTTCTTTTCCATAAATCCATTTGATGTGATTAACTTTCCTGACTCCTCTGGGTGATGTCACGTTTACTGCCCAGTTCCCAGTTGTTTCCCATAATGAATGGGACCCTGAGGTGTCATTTATTCCTTATCTAATGAAAGATTGATATGTCTGTAATTCCATTATAAAGTGAACAGAAATAAACACAGCAACATGTCAAGTGTTGGTCCTATGTTTCATAAAATATTAAATAAATTATCCTTGACGTGGTCCATGTGCACAAAGCTCATTTCTCACAAACGCAAAAATTTTTTTTTTTTAATTAACTATTCAGAAAAACGGTTGCCTGTGTTTACATATACATACCTGTAAATATATATTTTTTTACCTGAAAACAATTTTGCATCTAAGTTGTATGTAACACTTCCAGTTTAGTGTAGAATGTTCTACCATCAGATGTAATACACTGCAGTATTTAGATTTTCAACTTTGTGAAAATTACTAGATCTCAACAAAAGTAAACCACAGGGACGTCTCTAGGCTAGCTCTCATATGTAATAGCCTGGCCTAACAAATCAGTAAATCAGTTGGTATATTTTCAGTGTTTCTTTTTTGTCAACTGTTCCTACGCATCTTAAACTCCTTACCGGTCGTGCACTAGGATCTGAGGAAAACTGCTGCAAGCGCTACTGGCTGTTCCTAGGCATAAGTGTACAAATGGAGTCTGGAAAATGGGTCTGACTGGACAGATTCATGCAGGTAGCCTACGATGTGGATTAGTGGTCAGTTAGAACAAAGAGACCTTTGGTTAACAATGTGTTGATTGATTGTGACCAAAGTCTAGTGAATTACCAAAACTTTGACATTTTAATAAACTACATCAAATGCAACGTTATTTAGATATGATTGCACAATAACTCTCATTTAAAAGACACAGTTGACTTTACAGCTAGGTCGTAACATCTTTGGCACACTGTTAGTAGTTACACTTTGGTCTATAGTGAATACTAAAGAGTATACTTTGGTTAACCAATATGTTTTAATGCAGTGGTGATTTTAGACTCAATAAGGGTGCTCAAGCACACCCAAATGTCATCACATAAGTAAAAATTAAAGTAAACATTATGTTTCCTTTAACCAAACCGTAATTGTAAAACATGTTGGGGTGAAGGGATCTAATGAATAGGTTGGTAGCAGCCTTTTCACATCACCCCCCATGGAGGCTCGCCATCTGGATGACCAGACAGGAAGTCGGGCACGGTGTTCAACTTCCCTGTACTGTAAAACGGTAGGGTTGCATTACAAGCAACCTTATAGAGATCCTATCGTTCGAAACTCACATGTTGTAGAGCCACTGGAGGGCCCGATGGTCTGTTTCCACAGAACGCAGATAATATTACAGGGTTTCCAAGGCCCAATTCTCGGCCAGACATTCCAGTTCCACCACTAAGTAACGGGTCTCTCTAGGATACAGTTTCCTGCTCACATAAGCCACTGTTTTCCATTCATCGCCATCCTCTTGCACCAGGACGGCCCCAATGCCCACCCCAGAGGCATCGGAATGCACTGTGAAGTGTTTGTCAAAATCTGGCCTTTCCACCGCTGGATCATTGCAGAGAGCGTGTTTATGGTCCGGGAAAACTGCCTTCTGTTTCTCCTCCCACTTCATATTGGCTCGGTCCCGTCGGTGCCGTTCCGTCAAAGGAGCCAGTCGTGAAGAACAGTTTGGGCTAAATCGCCTATGCTATCCAACAATTCCGTAGAAGGATTTGACCTCAGAGTGGTCGTGGAAAATCTTGTATGGCTTCAACCTTGTCTGCAGGTAGCCCGCATACCGCACATTTTGTTTAGCTATATATGGCACATGTCTTTGGCTGGACGGTCAATCCCGCCTTGTGTACGCACTGCAGGTTCCCCCCAGATGTTGTAGGTGTTCCTTCAGGGTTTGGCTATATACTACAATGTCATTTATATAGATGGCTGCAAACGCCTCAGTACCTGCCAGAATTCTGTCCATCAACCTTTGCTGCCGCCCCCAGAAGATCAAATGGCATCATGGTGAATTGAAAAAGTCCTTGGGGTGTCCTGAATGTGGTTATTATGGCTGGGGTTTTGCACTTGCCAGTATCCCTTGCACAAGTCGAGAATACTGATGTACTGGGCTTTGCTTGAGGTCATCTACCCGAGGGGCCGGATGAGCATTATTTTTTTTTAAATTATTTAACCTTTATTTAACCAGGTGGACCGATTGAGAACAAATTGTAATGGCGACCTGGGGAGAAATACATACAAAGTATGCACTCCACCAACTTCTGGGATTGGGCATTTAGCTTTCTGAAGTCCATGCAGTACCTGATTGTACCATCCTTCTTTGGCACCAGGACTACAGGACTACCCACTGTGTGACCATTCGATGACTCCCAAGGTCTTTATCACACCCAGCTATTCCTTAGGAACCGGCCTATCTTTGGGATATCCGCTCTGGTCCAAACACCTCCTCCTGGCCTGCATGCTTTTCTTCTTTCAGCTTCTTCGTTGATGTGGCACTTGCACCCCCTCCTGGTGTGTACTCCTCCTCTGGCAGCATTTCCTTCAGCATGGTCCCACCTCCTACCGGAGGTTTCCTTGGGCCCTTGGACATGACTGAGCTCTGTGTGTTGCCTGCTCGTTTTTCTGCAGTCAAAGATCCCACCACTGCCACTGAATGTGATAGCGCCAACGGCACCACCACTGTCTGGGATATTACAGTAGGTTCTGGAACTGGGTGTTGATACGTGGGAAAGGATGGAAAACCACAAGTCCAGCTATATAGCCTCTTTATTGCCTAATTGCCCGCAGCCACGCCCACACAAACCACCAAACTTTCAAAAAAAGTACACACCCCCTTTTCCACCATTTTGTACCCAGGATGTAAGTATAAATGAAAGTAAGCCTTATGTTGCCTCTAACTAAAACATGATTGCAACAAATGTAACAAATGTTGGGGTGACTGAGGTTGGAAGCAGTCTTTTCACAAATATTATCATTAGCCCCGTTAAAGGTCTGATCCTAAAAACTCCCATGGTAAACCATAAACAATGTAAACTTTCAATCATGCACATGTTAAACAATGTCTTCTCTCACCCATGAACATATTTCTCAAAGTTTGCTAATCATTAATGCAGCTTTCTTAATAAGCAAAGGCACAATGATAGATGAATAATTGCACTAATCTAAAACTTGCATTTGAAAAGATTGTAATATTTATTAGTCAAAACACTGAAGAACTGGTTCATGGCCTGTCTCTTTTAAAAATGTCATAAGATCATCTGGCTTTAGTCCCATCGTGGCAGCATTTGTCATGGGATGGAAGTAAACGCGCTCATGGCCTCCGTTAACCAGGTCTCTGTCAAGCACCACATTTACCATCTTGTCTTTGTCACAGAAGAGTGCCAGGGCAGTTGCACAGCCTTGGCCCACCTTCAGTTTATCCTTCATGGTTGCCTCTTCAGCAAAGCGTAGATTGCCACTGCCCAAGCCTAGTTTCTTAGCCAGGTCGTTGAGGTTGACCACACGGTCGTGGCGTACAGACACTAGCCACAAGCCCTTTTTTTTCTTGTCTTTGAGAAACAGATTCTTTGTGACTGCTCCACTGAGACCTTGGACGTGCGGCATCATCTCCTCCACAGTGAATACCTTTTGGATGCAAAAAGAATCACATAGTTTGTCAAATTTATACACTCAGTTTATTGGTCATGTTCCCTACAAGGTGTTAGAAGTGTTCCACGGGGATACTGACCCATTTTATTTGAAATATGCTTACTGACAAGTTTACTGCCAATAAGCAGAAAGTGAACAGGTACAGCAAAGTCATTGAAAACTGCAAGAAGCATGTTGTCAGTTATCTTGGCAAAAGGTTGTGAAACAAAGTCTGGCTCTAGGGGTGTTTAACCCCCAAAAAACAATCAAATTAAAATGGGAAACCTAGATTATTAAATGAAATTTGCTCAACGCCGTAAACATCCATAAAAGGTTGAAGAGCCGAGTTATTTTAGTCTGGAACGTCTCAGTACAGCGCCACCTCTCACCCGAGTATAGTAGAAGTGACGACATGCTTCGAATGTATGCATCCGGTCGACCATCAGACCTCCGTTTTATCTGTAGTATAACCTCTAGACTGTATAGATTAGGTGAATGTGTGTCAGTCTATGTGAGACATGTAGTGGAGGAACACATGCAGCACAGAAAAACACTCGCACAATGTTACAAATGGTGTAATGCAGGAACAATTTAATCTAGTACCTTAAGATACTAGATAGTATTGTGACAAATATTTCTAACCCACACATGGGTGGTAAGTAATACACGTGCACTTTAGAGACTTACCGGTGGGTGGTCCACGCAAAATGTCTGTATATTCAGACTTTTTAAATAACTTTCTAACTCACACCGTAGCTCATGCATTTCCATTCTACTGGAAATATAAACGCTTCCTATATGATAAATCTGAACACTCCCACGTTCGTACAACTCCGTCTAGGCCACCGTACTTTCTGTCACTACAAGCCGGAAGTTAGTAAATGCTCTTAATGCCCAGTAGGGTGATATGTTGAGTGTACACGGCATGAAACAAATCGTATGCATGTATATCTGCAAATGTGAAGGATAATTGGGTTAGTTTACCTGGACGTGTTTATTGTAGATGGTATCAGATGATCAACTATTTTGGTCTAAATATGTTAAGCCATGTAGACTTTGGATCGCTGTCATGCTGCACGACTCAAAAGATGATTTTAAGTCAATATTAAACGGGTGACTAGACATCATCCTTCAGATTTTTCACTAATTATTCCAAATATTACCAGGATAAACGTTTATATTGGGTCAACGGGACAATACTTATGGTAAATACGTTTGTTCACAGCAAAATGTGTGCCTATGAATTACAAATATTCGATTGACCTACTGAAATTAAACCGCAAGACAGAAATGTATCTATAAAATACAATACCATAACAGCAAACTTTTGTAGCATGTTATGGCCTAGACAAAACGAATTGCTTTAAACCCTTTTAATCAAATCATCAGTAGGCAGTGATGGGCAACTTAACATTTAACAAAATTCTAACCAGTAAAGTTAAAACAGCTTTCTACTTCGGAGCCCAACTACCAAACACCCTCTGCACATAACAGATAGGTCACCATAAACATTTTATATCAACGTCCATTTCAAGAATCAAGTCAGTGATTGGTGGTGAAAACGTTTTATTTACTCCAGTCCATTAGTTTACTTGTCCTCAGGCTTGTTGAAGCAGTAAGTGAGGCAGCACTTTCCACAGTAGTGCCTATCAAAGTGGCTGGCCATGAACACACCGGCACCACACTCATCAGCTGGGCACTCGCGACGCAGACGGTGGATCTTGCCATTTTCATCAACCTGGAGAGACATCATGGAGGCATTAAGAATAGCAATAGGAAACATCACTGTCTGTATCAAGTTGGATAAAACAAATATTCCTCGTATGAATTTTATTTTATGCTCTGACTGGCCTCATTGACGAGGAATTCTTGACAGCACAGAAAAGTCTGAATATTCATTTAAATCACTGGCCAAAGTTGAGCACTGTTTCAGAACACATTCTTGGAAGCTATGCTTATAAACATTAACAGGCTAAAGTTACTAAAGCAGATGCAGTAGGGAGCATTACAGGTACACGCCTAATCCACTAAACCCATTCAACTGGGTCTCTGATAAAATGGTAACGCGTGTTCTACCTTGTAGTACTTGAGCACTGCAAGCTTGACCTTCTTCCTCTTGTGCTTGTTCTTCTTGGGAGTGGTGTAGGACTTCTTCTTCCTCTTCTTGGCACCCCCACGCAGTCTCAGCACCAAGTGCAGAGTGGACTCCTAGAAAAAGTCAAGCATTTGATCAAAACCAATTGTATCGACTGCAATTGAGGAGTAAAAATCTATCAAACAGTGACAGCAGTAAGCTTGAAAATACATGTATAAGTTGAGTTACTCAGTGATCCTATTGAAGTAGCAATGGTGTATGCTGCTGAAATGTTACCACCAAGACAATATAATTTGGTAACTTATGGCTTAAGTTTAAGCAGACATTATGAAAGATGCTACAATTGAAGTGAGTGTTGGACAACATGGTGCCAACCCAACCCAGGCAGCCATAAAACATCAGCACTTCAGTACTGTTAGCTAGATATGCCATGCAGATACTGATAGCAAATGGCTACAGGAGGGGTGTGCAAAGTCTTTGGTTCATAGACCACATTTTTATGTACAAATAAACGAGGTAAAGAAAGTGTACTACTAGTAATACTTCTTAAACTAGTGTTCAATTTGTAAGTGTTACAGCCTACAAAAAAGTATACACTGAAACCTAGTACAGAACAGATTTTATTGCGAAGTGAAAAGGAGCTTCTATTAAGCTTAGAAAACTACATTCCCAATGCTTCATTGCCCACGTGTAATTTTGTATCACTTACAAGTATTAGAGACAAACCAAGAACAAGCCCAATTCAGAAAGTACTGAAGTGCCACAATGTAAACTATACAAGAGCCTCACTGATGACAAAGACTAGACAATCTTCACAAGATCCATGAATAGTAATGCTCACTAGTCACCTTATACATGGTATGTTTAACCATTTAAAATTACATTAATCAGTTTGAAATAACTGTTGTCTTCATGCAGTTCAATTTAACCAACTGTTGTCTTGGAAGTATTCCAAAACATGTCAACTCACCTTCTGAATGTTGTAGTCAGACAGTGTGCGTCCATCCTCCAGCTGCTTACCAGCGAAGATTAACCTCTGCTGATCAGGAGGGATACCTGGAGACAAACATGGCATAATGAGTTCAGCTATTCCGGCAGACACGTCATGTCACAATATAATACTATTACTCAAAGCATAACCAAACGTGGTTATTTTATTTTTACCTTCTTTGTCTTGTATCTTAGCCTTGACATTTTCAATGGTATCTGAAGGCTCAACCTGTAAAAAAAAAAATGTAACCGGTCAGTACTGAAACATCTGCGCTAACCACTAGACTAGCACGATGAAGACCACAGTTAAGACAACCTATACAAGCCATTGATTAACTGCATCCCAACTAAATGTCAAAAAGTATACTTCATGAACCATCAGACGGATAATATAGCAAGCCCAGCGGACCAGTTCACCTACACGTGTATATTACATAGGGCCATGCCATCTACATGAATCGATAGTCAGACTAGCTCTAGTTACCTAGCATGATGTAGCAGGCCGGACGAGACCGGATACAAGTAATCAGTCATTAACAGCTAAATAAAGTCCGTTTTCCACAACTATTCGTAAACTTGCTGTTATAATAACCAACACTACTGTAAAAAGTAGAGTACATCCTCTATTAGCTACCAAACGTGGTAGCTTTCTAAAGCCATGCGCTACTAATGCAGATGGGGTAGAGAGCACAGAGCGCATCACAAGTACACACCTCGAGGGTTATAGTCTTCCCCGTGAGGGTTTTCACGAAAATCTGCATATTGGCGTTCAATCCACCTGCACAAAAAATCGTTAGTGTTTTATTTACAATGATATCTGCCAAAACATAATGAATAACGTCATTAATATTGTAAATAATTACGTATTATAGAGAGCACGATCTTACCACAGTACCCCTGCTAATGGCGGATCATGAGAAGAGGGCTTTCCTAGCGTGCCACGGGGTTTTCTGGGCTCGTTTACAGGGAGTAGTTGTCCAATACATGCCTGTTCAAAATACCCTTCAGATAAAATACATTACACCAAGCATTCAATTATTAATTGTTCTGATTTAGTCAAAACGTATGTAATTTAAAAATATATATATTTTAGATATCCGGTATTATAGTGCATTGAGCCGATGTGTTGCCCAAAAACTGGAGGGGACTAACCGATCTTGGGACATTCTGTATTATATACCTGTCTGGTTTGAGTTGTCCATAGCAACCTTCCTGTTTGAGCTAACTTGGTGTGGTCACTTCTCTCAAAAGCCAAATAGGATGATTGAAACTCTGGTCTATGCAATGAAAGTGAAAGCCAAATAAAATCATGTCTGCAGTTTAAAGAGTTATCACGGAAACTGAAGAAAAAATGTTGTCACCACCAATCAACATTGCCAGTAAGAATGCTTTCTTAGAAACTCTTCGTGAACACATTCAACATGAGAAGGACCGTCTGATGTGTCCAGCTGAGGGTCCCGATGAGCAACGTAACATCATTTACAGCGGTGCATTTAATAAGGTATGAAAATATAAAACAATATATTTTCACTTTCTTTCAACAAAATGGCACACATTCATCCTCCTACATAATATAACCTGATCAGATAGCCACGGCTTGTTGCTTTTTATGTCCATATCTCTTGCCTGTTTGATTTCTCCAGATAATTGAATATTCAACTGCATACAAAGCAGTCCTCACAGCCATCAAAAAAGAGTATGATGACTTCATTTGTGCCATAAAAAAGACTGACCGGGATGCCAAGCTGGAGCAGTGGAGACTAAAGGCGATGTTGGCCCAGCCCACTTCAATCATGTACTGTCAGAGAAGAGCTTCCCAGCTTCAGGAAAGGCAAGAGTCAACTTTAGTCTTCCGCCGTAGCCACAATGCAGCCTCAGAGTAAAGGCCTAAAATGTTCTCCCTTTTAGGATTGCCATTATTCAGAGAGACACGGCAAAGCTGCAAGCAGAGCTAAGGAGACTACAGGATTTGAGAAGGGACAATAAACCAACATTGCATCAGGAGATCTCTGGCAGCAAGACACTCCAGTCTGTTGGGCAAATTCCAGGCATGGTCCTACATTACATTTACTTTACGTGATAATGGCTGTACATATACCCAAGTGTATTGTATATCATGATGGCTGTATATCATTTACCATCTGTTCTTACAGAATCATTTTTGTTCAGGTCTAACGTTTGAAGAGTCAATGAACCCAGCAGCACTGGCAAAACATTTAGAGTACCTTGAGCAAAAACGGGCCAATCTGCAGATTAAGAGAAAAAGCGAGTATGTGTCTGTTTCTGTTAAGTCTGACTTGGACAACAAAATGCGATTTACAATGGACCAAAGGGATGAGCTGGAAGTGGAGAATGAGAGACTTCATCTCCGGTGAGTTTCATTTTGCCCATAGTCTAGTGGCACAAATTATAATAGAAAACCAGTGAATATGCTGATTTTGTTGTATCTACAGTAAAGTGTTCCACTGGTTTTTCAAGATACAAACAGATACAGTTTGTCAATGACTCCCTTATTACCTGGGAAAAGACAGGATGTGAAGTCCCCCTTCTCGACTTCCTCACTTCAAAACTGAAGAATATATTAGATCTCAAAGGTATTTTCCACTTTGAAAGCATATGGTGTATGTTAGTCCTGTTTGTACAGCGTATTCAGTATGGTAATCATGATAACATTGGCCTGTAAAACAATCTAAAATGTTATAATTGCTTTTTTCTTACAATTATTTCCATGATACATTTGTCATTCTAGTGGGTGACAATGATTTTCCAGGCATCAATACAGTTGCGTTTGAAGAAGATGATCCCAGCAAAGTCAATGAAGCTGAGCTCTTGGTGGATTACATTGAACGGTACGTCTGTTATTTTGTTCTAGTGCAATACTCAGACAGAATGCATACGTACAGATCGTTATATGACACATTCTGTTTTGTCTCCCGGCAGGTTCATTGGCCTATTTGAGGCAGGTGAATATGAGGCAGCAGCTTTCCATGCTGCCAAATCCCCTCATGGAGTCTTAAGAAATACGGAGACAATGGAAAAGTTCAAAGGTGGACATCATTCACTCAGTGGTCGTAGTGTGTAGTGGTCCTGGTACAGGCGTGGTGTTAAGTCTGCAGTCTGTAACACCTGTTTCCACACTCTAGCAGTAGCAGTGCACCAGAGCCAGGGTGAGCTTCCTCCTCTACTTCTCTTCTTCCAGGCCCTCATGATTTCAGTGCATGCTGGGAAACAGCTGCCTGGGGAGACGCTGTCAGTGGAGGCTGTCCGGTGTGCCATGCAGCACAACGTTCTAGAGCTGGTCACGCACTGGGTTACCCAGAAGAGGTCAGCATTTCACTATTATGTTAAACATGGTTGTTATGTTGAGTCCTTTTGGCGTATGCAGTGGTATAGCTGGCCATGATTGTTGCTTTACTAAGCGGAATACAGTAAGAAATATACGGGCAAGGTGTGAGTGTTTATAAGTTGATGTTATTAAGTCTGTGTTAGCGTTTTCTCCATAACCCTGTCAGGCTTACATACAGCGAGGCTCTGGGGGATGAGATCTGTGAGCATAGTGACATACAGCCTCGGACGTCCGACACATGTCTAGCACTAGCCCATATCATCTACAAGGCTTGCGGTGTGCTCAAGAAAGCCGCACTGTGCATGTGCAAAAGAGGCATGACCAGCAGTGCCATTGAGTTTATCTATCAAAACAAAGGATTCACAGCAGGTAGGGAAACATTCTCAGGTACAGGTAGGAATCACACACATCCTATCCATACAGTTGAGGAACTCAATGTGAGTGGTTTGTATTGAGTAAATGTTGATGCTTATTATTGTGTTTGTGCAGGTGACTGTCTGTTTGTGTTAAGGGCCTGTCCCAGTCTGGCCTTGCTCCAGGCAATGACTCAGGAGAACCAGGGACAGAATGCACTGCTTCCTCTGGGGTTTGCTTGTCATGCTCTGCTGAACTCTGACCTGGAGGACCTGGCCTTGCAGATGGTGGAGAAAATACATTCAAGTGGACAGGGTAAGCCGTTGACACACATGACTCAGCAAGGCAAGCAGAAACGAACTGAACACACAGCTGAGCATTCCTGTGCTGCGGTTTTTCAGGTACAATGGAGAAGGTGATTCTGAATGATACTGGATGTTCTGTGGAGAACTGGGTTGAGATAGCGGTTCGCTGTGAGCAGAGGAGGAAACCTTTGCTTGCCCAAGAGATCTACTCCATCTTGTTGTCTCAGACAGGGGCCATGCTCCTTTCCCCGAGCACAGAAAGCTTCAAGCTGATGGAGCATGTGTTCATGTAAGGATACAGCCACAAGAGGGAGCAGATGAGCCAGATATTTAGCACTTGTCCAATACATGCCTCCCATCCAGACAGGCCCATTTATAACATACTGCATTGTGCAGCTCATTTATCATAGAGAGAAAAACAGCCACAGTCTTCAAAATAATACATTTTACTTTGTTTGCTTTCGCAATGTCATGTTCTCTCATATGAGCTGTTACATGTTATTAAAGTTATCTTGAACAGGGGCACACAACGCCACTCAGTTGGTTTGCTAGTTATTCTTCAGTGTAATGTACTTTTAAGTAGACTAATCATTTCAAACAGTTCAACAGTTATATTAGAAAAAGGTCTCTATGTGTGTAGATTTGGATCTATGGGAATTATTGTCAAGCACTGCATACTATTGAAATTCCCCAATACATTCCCAATGTCCTGCCTCAGAAAAACCACTGACTGACCTTTGGTGGTGTTAGTCAGCATTCAAACAGAGTTAAGACAGATATCCGCTCCCTGAGTGGTGTGTTATAATGTCATCATATATACATGAACACAATGGTAGATAGACTGTCCACATAGTGGCCTAGCCCTAACACAGTGAACCCATTGTCCCAGGGTCTGGCCAGGCTCAGTTACCCAGCCATGGTAGAGTGAATGAAGCTTCCGCACACAGCACAAACAACGCCCACCATCAATAAACATAGCCTTCAGTTTCCCATGCCACCGCCTAAGAAACGTGAAGCTACACTGGGCTAACTGTGTCTCTGTGATCCTCACAGTAGATCAATTCTGCTCAAGTCTGTCGGAACATCTGTCTCATCCACTAATGGGTTATAAACAGATTTGTGTAGTGGATGGATGGCATTGAATCTCATACCTATTCATACCAAGAGGGAATCCGTTGTGGTATTGAAAATGTCTTTCATATAGACTTTCATTTGCATTTTATAGTATTTTAAAAATACAATCCATGCTACATTAAGCATCAGTGTTGTGATTTTCAAAATAATTCATGCTCGTAACTCTCCGTGCATCAGAGCAGTTTGGCCTTCACAATTTGTGCTGTTTGCTTTTTTAAACATCAATAATTATAGTGTTACAACAACCACACTACCAGTGTGTCACACTGCAGACTGTGGGCGCAGCTATATCCAACAGAGAGATTTTCCTGCCGAGGTTGAGAGAAAAAAAGGGGGGTCGGCAATATGTAATTAAGACAGAGAGAAAGATTTAGATGCTGATATGGCATCTCTATTTGGCGAGAGCAATGAGCAGAGAGAAAACAGAGATAAAGAAAAAGAGGAACAAAGAGATGGGAGACTGAAATTCAGGAAATGATAACGCTGAATCAGGCTCCACCCCCCTGCTGCTGTTATTGATCTACTGCAGTAAGAGGAGCTGGATCTGGCTCAGCCTGCAGATGGCCTCGCCGCGTACACCACTCCCCAGACACTTTAGATCTATGCTTCCTCACTCACGGCTCAGTGTCCTGCCCTGTTGCCTATCTCAGCTCAGGGGTTTCTGTGTCAAAGGGTGTTGTATAACCTCAGGTAAACATGACACAAGCTAGGCAAGCAGAAACCAACGCACAGTCAGAAGTGGCGGGGACAGGCAGGCAGGTCATAGAGGGCTACAGTCTTTGCGACCTACATTTCGGGGGGTAAAATATCAATATTAAATGGTTTGTATATACAATGATTATGTGTGATTGTGTTTGTAACATTGGTCAACAAGCAAAAAAACAGTTGAAGATTTGATTGCACTCCTGATCGCCACCCATTTCTTTAGATTACCCTTGTCTGGTTGTTCAATGTCATATATCTGTGGAACTTGAACCTTTCTGATTGCATACTGTAAACAGATTGTGATTGCGTCTATCTAAACTTGCCCAGATTATTTTGTTTTTTCTGTGCAAGCAATTTGGATCTGACTAACCAAGGACAATTTCTAGATTGCAAAAACTTCTGATTACATCTTTTAATTGTTTCCGGATACTGCTGGGTTTGCCAAATGCCAGATGGATAAAGAAGTGTTCTGACCATGGATTTGATCATCTTATTAGTTGCAGTTAAAGATTCCAGTTTGAATCCGACATGACAATCCATGGATTTCTGTAAAACAGTTCTTCCTCAAAAGTGTATAAATCTAATTTGAAAAATGTTATTGGGTTATCGTGGCCTGGGTTAGTGTGGAAATAATATGAAAGAGGACCATGTTTTGACTGTACTGTGTCTTTAAGGTGGAGATCTTTCCCTGGTTCAGCCTGTCTGTCAGAACCTGTCAGTCTTAAACTTTTGTTTTCTGTGTTTCTTGTCTAGCAGAAGGAGGTACAGATGTGGTCCTGATAAAGCTCTATGCAGTAGAGAATAAGGGCAGGCGTTTCTCATTTCTCACATGATTTTGTCCAGACACTGTCAGCAGAGGTTTGACTAATCTTCCAGGCTTTTCTTTGATAGACTCTGACCCCTGTTTAATGACATTGCAAGTGGAATGGTCTGGAAAATAGCTGCGTCAAGCCTACTATTTCTAAACCGTGACATGACCGTGTTGCACATTTGTATTGACCTGGGAAGATGAATATCTGGATAACACAGTGCATCTCTCATACTTATACTCACACTATCTATTGTCGCATCCTGGGTTCACTGTGTATATTTAGCCATTGTGGTAGTGGCTTGTCCATTTTGTTGACATTTCCATAGATTAAAGCAGTGTCACGTTAGGTTTGCAACAGGAATGGAAAATACCTCATTGATTTCCAGTATGACAGATGTTAGACAGTGAGACTGCTTTGTTGTGCAGCTGTCTTCGGTATATTGGAACCAAATTTACTCTGCCGGGTTGGTTTTTGTGCAACACAGCAAATATATTAGTGTCAGAGGTACTTGTGTCATTTACATGAAATTAAAAAAAGCATTTGTGTCAGGATCTATAGCAAATGTCAAGTCATGTGGCATCACGGATTTCTGGTGTTTCTACTCTAATCTGGCGACGGCTCAGAAAGGTTCTGTTCTTTGATCTTTCAGTGTATTTTCACAGCTGAAACATGACTGTTCTCTGACAGAAAAGGCCTGATGACCAAAACGTGATCTGTTTTGTAATGACATTGGGAGTTTAATCTCAGAGGAATGGTATCCAACCCTGTCTGTGTTATAGAATTAAAATGCACCAAGGCTTCAAAGCCAAAACATTACAGTTTATCTCAAAGGCATCTCTCTTACAAAATAAACACAGAACTGGAAAAATAGCAGCTACGAGTCATAATAAGGGCAAATAAGTAGGGAAACTAATGTGTAAACATAATTATATATGCAGTGTACTGTGTGATTTTTTTTTCTCAGGAATGTTACGTAAGTGTTTTCCCTTTCAATTATTGGTGCAGTAAATTCCGGGTTGCCTTGCTCAGTCAAAACAAAAACAGGATGCTTTTAGGACAGTATGTTGATGCTTAGCCACATTTTAAAACAGTTAGGGGCTCCATCCTGGGCGGGAACGTCCGTTTTTTATATACAGTGCAGTACTGTGTGTAGCTACAGTGCATTAGAAATATTTAAGCCTTCACTTTTTTCACAATTTTTTTTACAAACTATAATGACACATAATGACATGATGACAAAATAACAAAGCAAAAACAGGTTTTTTTCATATTTAAATATCACATTTTGATAAGTATAAAGGCATTTAGATCAGTACTTTTTTGAAGCACCTTAAGAAAGTATGCCAAACGCTTAGCACACCTGTATTTGGAGCAAGTCTCCCATTCTTCCTTGTAGATCCTCACAAGCTCTGTGCATTTAGGCCGTAGAGTTGCTTTTATCAGACCCAATAATCTTGTTTCTCACAGTCTGAGAGTCCTTTAGGTGCCTTTCAACAAACCCCAAGCTGGCGGTCATGTGCCATTTAGTGAATCACTTCTGTCTGACTCTGGCCACTCTACCACAAAGGCTTGATTGAATTTCCCTACTGGGGTGATGCAGGGATGGACACAATCCTGTTAAGGAAAGAAGATCTAGGATCTCAAAGATGATCAACAGGACGCATCACTTATGTAAATGCCGTATTACTTATGTAAATGCCGTATTTGTCCTACTTTTTTTTACACATTTGCAAAGATTTCTGAAACACAGCTTGATTATGGGGTATTGTGTTTTGTTTCACAAGGGAAAAAAACGAAATATACATTTTCCGAATAAGATGTTCATAGGTAAATATGTATAAAACTGTCATTTTTTTATTGTTGTTAATCTGCCTGATCTAACCTTCCAGTAAGTTCTTTTTAAAAAGGCTGTAAGAGGGCATTGAAGCAGGCATGATACTGACGTTATGAAATAGTGAAGTTCTGACGCAACCCCGGTGTGACTCTTATCAGAGGTATTGTGAAAGTAGTTGGAGTTCATCCAGGTTCTGAATCAAGAAGGAAAACAACGTGGCACGTCCATCCAGAAGTAAGGCCATGAGAAAATGAAGCTTCATTAGTTAGGCCTCTTATTTTAGCCACTTCATTTGACTCATCAATAAAACACAGTGGTGTAACCATATCACTCCAGTTGTAGATGAGCCACACTATTAGAACAACATTCTCACAACAACCAACTAGAACACATCAAAAACAACTGTAAATGTTCAGTGCATGATCTTTCATCTGCTCAAATACTTGGTTCATATTGATGCTGTACAATAAACACCGGTGATGATTAATATGCTGTTAAAGCTCCTTGACTTTCCGATGTATTTTATATGTTCACACAGAGCTGTTTAGATTGCATAGGATATATATTTTGTTTCTTTGGTCTTCAGGGGCAGGCTCTCTGATCACTCTACATATCCTTGAGGGATGACTAAGCCGTCTTTGAGACTGCTGGTGACTAATGATCTAACCTCTAAAGCCATTCCAGGCCATACTAAATAACAATGAGGTAAATTGCTGCAACAAAAAAAGGAGATAGTAGCATTTTTGACCAGCAAACACACGTTACAAAGCGGTTACAAAGCAACACACCACCAATGTGAACAACATCATGTGTGTCGATGCAAGATAATCTGCGATTTGGGTTTGCATCTGACCCGTGACATGCCAAGTTATTTACATAAATGTTAATATAAACACAACATGAATACAGCTATGGTTTTAACTGCCCTTTTAGTTGTAATTGTGTCTGCGATTTTGATTGGAAGTGTGCCACCCTAGTCCTGCCGATGCCAGAGTATGTTGGGTTGAAGGAGGTGCCAAATGCCTTTAGCATTTAGAACAAAGCCTCATGTCTAGCCATGCCTGTGGTGCTGGCACCCCTTACACCTGCTCTTAGGATTAACCCGTAATGCCCGGGCAATGCCCCCTTCAGCCTCCATGCTCGAATGCTTGATCTACTGTGACTGCACATTACCACGTTGGCAAAGGAGTTTACCATTGGGCAGAGTAATATTCCAAATGTTTACACCCACATATGTGACTGTATTTGATTGCCCAGTCTTAAGGCATGGTTACAAAATTATATTAGATTCCAAAGATGTTCCCTTCAGAGGACCTGTAACATCCGAACAAGGCCTGGGCTGTAACAGTTCTGTGTTCAGCGTCTTTTGGCTCGGTTTCTAGGTTCTTTCAGGTCATTTCAACCAAATAATTCACAGAACAAACTAGATTTCATTTAATTTGTCATTTTTATATCTAATTGTAGTAGAAAACTCACCCCAATATCAATCTGATGTCTTTTGAACAATATACTTATGTACAAAAAGATGACATTTTAACTTTATGGTTATGGAGACTGAAAATTTGGTATTTTTGTAATGAAATGTGACATTAAATTCAGGGGTTCAACAATCCATACTACATGTACAATAGATATGAGATGACTGGACTATTTATTAATGTATATGATGTAAATATATATAAAGGGATTTAAGCACAGAAATACTGTTATTCTGACTGACCATGCAGTCACTGTTTGAACACCACAAAAATAAGCTGCAACAAGTTAACTCATGGTGATGACTGTACTTTAGTGAGCTCATCACAACACAAGACCATTTCCCCAATTTAACTCTTCTGCTGATAAAACCAGGCCACTGTCAAAACAGTACATACCTGCTACATTGCTTAAAAAGCAATACAATTGATAAGTGTTAGCCATAGCAAAGGAAAATAAATAATGTGACTGTAAAACTGTATGTAATCAGTGGACAACTCACATGAAGATCTGTATCTACAAAACATCTCATACAGTCGCAGCTACAGACTATTTCTCAACATCCTGTTTTTAAATAAAAGTTTCTGACAGGCAGACATATTTTTATCACTTTTGGCCAAACATTAATGTTTACAGTATAAATGCTAGAAATGGCTCCCTGGGAAATATCATGTTGTAGCTGGTTGCTTTAAGGTTCCCTACAAATTGAAAAATCCACCAGGTCGCACCTGCAAAAAAGTCCCTCTGACAGGAGCTGAAGCCAACACACGTTTTAGAGTAGCCACCCACACATGGGAGCTCAAGCAGAGGCATGCAGGCTTTTTCTGTCTCCTTATCTTCTCCACTTTCAGCACAAGGCCTCATTCCACAGATATCAGATTCTTGGGAAGACTCTTGTATTGCAACCATGCATAGGTAATGACACCAGAGCGTGGGACTTAGGGGACACACGCGTGCTTCCTGTGGCTGTAGGTGTGTGTAGGGTGCAGCTGTATTTCCACCCATGGAGATTGACAAACTAGATCTAAATCTACATTTTACAGTAATTCAAGAGTTGGACAACAGATAATAGCACACCCATAAGATCGTAATCTACATTTTACAGTTGGACAACAGATAATAGCACACCCATAAGATCGTAATCTACATTTTACAGTTGGACAACAGATAATAGCACACCCATAAGATCGTAATCTACATTTTACAGTTG
Source organism: Dallia pectoralis (assembly GCA_029465975.1). Lineage (NCBI taxonomy): Eukaryota > Metazoa > Chordata > Actinopteri > Esociformes > Umbridae > Dallia > Dallia pectoralis. The sequence continues at coordinate 12,345,001 of CM055730.1, read as the reverse complement.
GACAACAGATAATAGCACACCCATAAGATCGTAATCTACATTTTACAGTTGGACAACAGGTAATAGCACACCCTTAAGCTCACGTGAATCCATAATGTCACAAATTAGACATGTGACTACAACAATATTATGAAATACCAATTTGGGAATTCGTTGTAAGAAGTATAATTGACGTCTGGAAATAGCGGCCTAATAATAGCACAATAACCTCCACACCAGATCAGACGAAGACTTTAAAAATAGTCAATGACCTATGTCACATATTTTAGGCCGTTCTCTATACTTCCATCACGCATAGCAACTCTGACTGTGGTGGGGCCACAAAGACTCTCCTTAGAGGTCAGATACAAGTGAGAAATGTTAATGTGTGGTAATTGACAAGGGGGCAAGCCATTACAGCATAAAAAAGGATGACTGAACCTGTCCGAGAGACTGCCATAAATGCCCATGCCATGACACGACCTCCAACATGCTTCACAGACTAAGTGGTATGCTTTGGCTCATCTGCGGTTTTATCCCTAACCTTTCACACTACTTTCTAGTCTCGTCTGTTCTAAACTGTACTGTCTAATCTCTGCACTTTTTAGCTCATTTTAATCTGGTCTTTGAGTTTTTGGTGCTGATCAGACTTAGACATTTGCATTTTTCATTGTGGCGTTTAATTCTGTACTCAAGGTTTTCTCTCGAACAGTAGATAGTAAGACCTTCACCCCAGCATTCTGATGGATGGGTTGTTAAACACAGCGCTTGTCATTTTTCTGTGATAACTGCAGTGGGTTTTCATGGCTGACCAGGATGTGGCTGATTGCAGAAGACACCGGAGGTTTATTTCTTTTTCAGAACCCTCCAAATTGCTGATTTGGCTATGCCAAACTTTTGTGCTATAAGAAAATGTAGTTGTTTTTTTGTAGCCAAATTGCTTGTTTTTCTTGCTTAATTGGACAGCTTCCTTGTCTTTATGTTGTATCACTGAAACCAAATGCAGACTCCAAACGCACAAGCAAAGGATAGAACTATGACAACACATTCACACCTCTGTTATTCAACATTAAACACTTTACTAATACACTTATGAGTACCAATCCTATAGTTCACTTAAAATTGGGGGACTTCTCCAATGGACAGTGCTTTTGTTCTTACTTAGTAAAACACACAACTGTTGAAATGGATAGACATATAACATGAGAGTGTGTAATTCTATCTCATATTTATCTTTTAATCATATTTTTATACGCCTTGAGTGTACAGCAACTTTTTTAATTTTGCCATAACTGTCCCAATGCTTATGGATGGCACTATACAAAAGTCTTGAATGCTATATTCAATTTAATTGGCTATTTTTCTAGTGGATATAAAGTACACAAAACTAAGACTTCCTCTCTGGGTGGAACACAACGCAAAGGCATCCGCTGTCTCAAACACCTGACACCACTTCCGTGCTATCCTTGCAACAGCCTGTGTGTTAATAATCAACATCGTGTTTTTGTCGGGCCTTACTTAATTCCCCTTAAGCCATTTTGCCATACCTTTGGAAGTATGCTTGGGATCATTGTACATTTGGTAGACACATTTGCGACCAAGCGTTAACTTTCTAAATTATATCTTAAAATGTTCAATCATTATATACACATACTTTTCTTTCCTCATTATGCCATCTATGTTGTGAAGTTTACCAGTCCCTCCTGCAGCAAAGCACCCCACAACATGATGCTGCCACCCCCAATCAATAAGAATTCCGGCTCTCCCAGCAACCTCCTTCCCTCAGTAAGAGCATTGAAGATGGGTCGTGGCTGGGTCTTCCAGCATGACAACGACACAAAACACACGGCCAAGCCAACTAAGGAGTGGATCCGTAAGAAGCATCTCAAGGTCCTGGAGTGGCCTAGCTAGTCTCCAGACCTGAACCCAATAGAGCATCTTTGGAGGGAGCTGAAAGTCAGAGTTGCCGAGCGACAGCCCCAAAACCTGAAGGATTTGGAGAAGGTCTGTATGGAGGAGTGGGCCAAAATCCCTGCTGCAGTGTGCGCAAACCTGGTCAAGAACTACAGGAAACGTATGTTGTCTGTAATTGCAAACAAAGGTTTCTGCACCAAATATTTAGTTTGGCTTTTCTGATGTATCAAATACGTATGTCATGCAATAAACTGCCAAATGTTTTTTTAAATCATACAATGTGATTTTCACATGCTGGAAAACCTGCAAAATCCAGTGTATCAAATAGTTGTTCTCCCCACTTTAGGACTAATTTTACTGTGGATATAGATGCTTTTTTACCTGTTTCCTCCAGAATCTTCACAACCTCCTTTGTTGTCGTTCTGGGATTAATTAGCATTTATCGCACATAAGTAAGATCTTCTCTAGGAGACGGAACGCATCTGCTTCCTGAACGGCCTGATCCCATGGTGTTCATGCTGGCTTTCTATTGTTTGTACAGATGAACGTGTTACATTCAGGCTTTGGAAATTGCTCCCAAGGATAAACTAGATATGTGGAGGTCAACAGTTATTTTTCTGAAATGTTGGCTGATTTTTTATTATTTTCCCAAGATGTCAAGCAAAGAGGCACTGGGTTTGAAGGTCTGCCATTAATTACATCCACAGGTACACCTCCAATTGACCCGAATTATGTCAATTAGCCTATAAGTAACTTTACATTACATAATTTTGGGGAATCGCCCAAGCTGTTTAACAGCATCATCAGCTAAGTGAGTGTAAACTACACTAAAACTAAAGTTTGTTCAAATTAAATCTGTGGAGTGGATGAAAAGTGAGTTTTAATGACTTCAACCTAAGTGTATGCGTAAACTTCCAACTTCAACAGTATATATGTTTATATATTGAGGTGTTCTATTTAACAATAAGACCTGCCTCAGAATAAATATTTGCTCTCTGTCTATCTCTCTCTCTCTTATATAGGTGAAGTTTTACTAGGACACACACAGGCACACACAGAGGAAACAGATAACATAGTTATCAGGTTCTGATAGACAACATAGTTACACTTTTAGCAATAATGACTTAGCATCTCTCTGTTGCAACCAGTTATGTTGACGTTGAAAAATAATAGTGAAAATCCATTTGGTATTTATCTGCATTTTTAAGAATAAGTGTCAACAGTGTACACTGTATTGTAAATTCTGATTTTGTTTTAAAGAAGCACATTATGTCAAAGACAGCTTGGTTTTATTGTGAACAGTGCTTGATAGTGCTTGAACTTTAATAAGGACTGAAGCTGTGTTTTCCAAGTTGGACCAAGGTCTCACTGCCCTTAAATGTCTCCCCCATATTGACACAATAACTGACAGCATTTATTTGTAGCTCATGTATGCAAACCTACCCAGAAAGCAACAATTACAGTTATGTTCGGCTACTATATAAAACATATCAGCCCATTTATCTGAAGGCTGCAGGATTTAAATCAATATTTTAGACAATGTATTTCCATTACATTCCGATGAGGTATTAGGTAAAATGGAATGTTGTTGAGATTGGGACCAACATTATTTCTGATGGACAATTGGTCCCATCAAAATACCAGTGGTGAATGATTCTTAATTCCAACAAATGCACAACGTATGGATCTAATAGGCAGGAGCAGTAGGCGTCTAGCGCCATTTATCTACAAATATGTATCACAAACGAAAAGGAAATTGTTTATTCCGCTAGTATAATCTGGTACTTATATGACTGGCCACAATAATGTTTATTGATAGGGAAAACGTTATCATAATTTAAAATGCTATACAGTCAAGTTTAACAGGTGGTTCTGCGCAGACACAGAGAGTTGAGACGAGTTGGAGAAGGGGGAAAACGCTGAACAGCACAGACTTTGTAGTAACGTCACTGATGGGCAGTTTTTATAGGATACTGACAGTAAACACGGATCACGACCGTAAGGCTTAGAGGGCCCATTTTATATATTGAAAAAGTTATCATTGAGCGCTCCAGACAGTCAAGTGCAAAATACTTTATACTTTTAAAAATAATGGGCTAAGTGACAGATCTAGTCCAAGACATGCATTGATTATGGATTTACGTTATTCAGGTGCAGGGTTAGGCTTTTCCTATTGTGATCTCAAGCTTCGTGTACTTAGTCTGACACATATTTCAAATATTTGTACCGTTTTTTGTACCTGTTTTTTTTTTATTATTATTATATTAAAAACATATACATATGGTGTATTTTAAAAAAAAATACGCATGAACTCTTCATATTGGTGCTGTAGCGGAAAACAGCGTAGTTAATGCCCCGCCTTTTGGTGAAATGCGACGTTTCTGGAAGACCCAAACCGTATTCGACTCCACCATCTATTGGGTGGGAGCAGATGACTTTGCCAATCAGTTATTGGTCAAAAGGTGCGTCGCTCAGGGATATTTCGCCGTTATTGGTCCTCGACTCTTGCCTCTCGACATTCTGGTGATTCGGTCTGGGCTACTTTGGCAAAGCGAATCACCCGAACTAACTGTTAGGTCGTTTCGTGTCGGTGTTCGTGGCAACGTTCAGAAACTTTGTTCGGGCCTTAAAACACTGAGGTAGTCGACGAAGTTTTCTCTGTTTTTTTTGTAGATATTAAGGGATTTTGTCGAGTTTGGCACTCGTCTTCATAAGAAAGTTTTAACTTTACCATTCGTTTCAAAGTCACAAGATGGAAGACAGTGAGCAACTAGTCTCATCCACAACTCCGTCGGAAGACGACCTGACCAGATACAGTCGATTCGGGAATCATTATGGCAACAACGAGGCCATGGCTAAACTCGTTGACGAAGAAGACGACGACATTGTGGACCTAGTCGGCGGGGCACATGATGCCATTGAGCGACACAAGGCATCACACCCTGTCCCTGACGCCATAGCCGAATATACGGATGAGGAAACACGACGAGTAACCACTGCGTCGGATGATGATGCCACGGAACAACTCACAGACGACACACGAGTTAATCCCGAGTCAACAGAGGACGAACACGAGTTCTCCCGCACAACTGTGGTGCCGAAACCTGAAGGTAATTATTTGTTGGATCAAGACAATTTGCCAGAGCTCATCAGACCATCAGACCACCATAAAACAAATCCAATTGTTGAAGCCACACCATTGGTAGAGACCGCACCACCAGCAGCACCAGTGGAAGTGCTCCCCAAAGCGGCGGCAGAGACACCAGAAGTGACAGCGGCATCTCTAGCACCATCCGGTAAGTGCTACACTGTTTAACACCACCCGTACCCAAATTCAGTCTGTTTATTATTGGTAAATCATTACTACATGTTTCGCGTGTTTGCTCGCTCGCTTGCTTGTTGTCAATTGCCATTTCTGTTACCGCAGATGAACGTTAGCAACTCGTTTACATGGGATTAATGCGGCATCATCCGTATGTTAAGCATGATGGTTTAGCTAACATCATTGTTTCAGACACCATGGCATTGATTACAACAATACTCAGAGAGAGTGCTAGGTATTATAGCATCCATCACATTACTGTAAAGTAAAAACTATATTTTTAACTGTGTGACAAAGAAAGCGAGTTGGTTGGCTTTGTTAACATGCGGCCCACCGGCTTGATAATCCTCCGCAGATAGCTAACATGCTAACGCTGGCAGATCTGCACCACCTAATGTCAAAGACTAAATATATATATATATATATTAGGTGTCTGACTTAATGAGGCGGGTCTGACTTGATGCATTTCATCATATAGCAATGTAACTTTTTTTATCGGACGAAGATGTCGAAATGGATATAAATTCAGTGTCATGCGTGATTGTCTTTTGTATGGTTTGTGCTAATTTAGCCACGCTATCTATAACTAGTCTCTGAATGAATCTCATAACAAAGGAATATATAAATATATATATAATTATGTCTTTTTAGCTATAACTATGTCTATATATGTGAAACATTCCGTCTAATATTGTCACCCCTTTTTTGTCAAACACGTTTGTTTTTATTATTTAAAAAAATCGGTTTAAATCTGATTACTGATTATTTGTGAATAATGCCGTGAGTAACTTGGTCATGACAATTTAAATTGTACTTGGGTCTTGTTTTTTTTTGGTACGAATAGGCAATAAGCGCTCAAATGGAATACAGGGCGGGGTTGGGATAGATTATAATACAAAGACCTGCATTAAATTACAGTCGGTTCTGTCGTTTTCGTTTCGTCTTTTTATTTCAGACAAATTCTATACATTTTAAGAGTGTAGGCATGCTTAATATACTATTCAGATCCGTGCATTAATGTATGTAAATAATAATAATAATAATAATAATACGTTTTATTTATATAGCGCCTTTCCAGGGCTCAAGGACGCTTTACAATTCAGGACATAAAACAGTAAGAAATAATAACAAACATTACCACCAAAAATACACAAGTAGCCCTGCACACAAGAAAAGCAAGAGACGTTCAGTAAATGGGCCTCCTGACTCAGGCGTTGGGTTAGTTAAAGGTGTAATCTATCCCCAATATACCGTCAGTATGACGTCGCATTACTTCTAATTGCGTTTGGTAACCCATTTATAAGCGCAATTAGGCTTCTCAAGGATTTGTGATGTATTGCCAATCTACCAAGCCTAAAGATTGTGTCCAGACACTCTGCTATGTGTAGTTGCTCTTAGCCGAGGTATATTGGCCCTACAACACACCCAGTACTACGTTATTGTTTTATATAAAACATATCTGATTAGATAGAATGAGTTTCTGAATGCAGATTAGTTACTGTTAACAGGACGTAGACTGCACATCGATTTTTGATTTGGTGTAATAAATGTAGGCGTTTTCATATTTTGTCAGCAATAGATGCTGCCTGGTTGTTCAATCATTCGACTACTTTTATATTTCAATCAAACCTAAAGCAATAGATATAACGACACAGTCTGTAGCAACCAAAACATGAAGTTAGACTAGGTTAGAGGTTAGACTAGATTCAACTTTGTCATTGGACAGTACAGCGAAATGCAGTTGGTGTCCAACCAGATGAAAGATCATTGCATCCAGTCTGTTTAACCTATCTCTCACATGATTGGAAATCTGCCTTAGTCATTCCTCTGTTCAAAGGGGGAGACACCATTGACCCCAACTGCTACAGACCAAAATAAATCTGACCATGTCTTTCCATAGTGTTTGAGAAACTGGTTAACAGACAGATTGTGTTTGTCATGGCCACACTAAAGTCCTGAACAACATCATAGCCATTGATTAAAAAGCACTACTGTGCAGCCGTTTACATCGATCTGTCCAAGGCATTTGATTCAGTTAACCATTGTGTTCTTATCAGTAGACTCAAAAGCCTGGGCTTCTCTCACGTCTGCCTCGCCTGGTGTGTTAAATCAGAGGGCCTGCTGTCGAGTCCCATGGCTGTTTCCATGAGGGTGCTACAGGGTTCGATTGTCGAGCAGACTCTATTTTCTCTACATTAAGGATGTGGCTCTTGCTGTTGGGGATTCTCTATGAAGACAATAACATTCAGTGTACTTCAGGCCCTTCGTTAGGTACTGGGCTGGGCTGAGTTTTAATGCCATTCAGCATTGCTTCCGAAACCTACAGTTATTAAACTTGAAACGAAATGCATGCTTTTCAACCAATCACTGCCAACACCTGCTCGTCTAACTTGCATTGCCACACTAGATGGGTCTGAACTAGAATATGTGGATACAAACAAATACATGGTTGTCTTGTTAGACAGCTCGCTCTACTTCCAGTCTCTCATAAACAAACTCAATTTCCACAACAGGGCTTCCTTCAGTCATGCTGCCAAACTTGTCTTGGTTAAGACTACTAATATACCAATGTTTGACTTTGGGGATGTCATTTATAGAACTGCCTCAAATCTCCTGACAAAATTGGCTGTGGTTATACCGTTTGTTACCGATGCCTCATACAGCGTCTTATGATGGCCAGTTCGCTGTTGCAAATGAGAATTTGTTCTCAATTGGCTTTGCAAAGCCTACATGTTTAAAGGTTCATATGGGGGGCTATTATTAATGAGCTGGATGAAGTCATGTTGATCCCAACTCGGGTTGAGGATAACCTGCGGGATGGTACATCTCCAGCACCGGGATTGAGCAATCCAGAGTAGACAGAGTTAATTGGTCCGCTGTTTGTAAATTCATTCCCACACAGACATTATAAATGGGAGGTCTACACTAATCTTTGGCACTTTAGTGGACCTCACATCTATAATCTCTTGCATTGCGATTACAGCATTAGCCCTTTCAATGGTTCAAATAGTTGCACATTTTCATCGTAAAGCAGGACAAGTGCTATTTAACGTGATGATGTGGCTGGCGAAAGTTTTTGTGAAGATCGAATGTTTTCTAACCAATACTTTTCACACTAGCGAGAAACGTACATGTTGTTTCATGCTGCGACTCATGACAGATTGTGATTTTAATATGTGATTAAAATATGCACACTTCCCCCTAGGCCAAACAATCAGTTAATCTTTACCACCTACAGCCTCATATTGAGTTACCTGCCTGGAGTTAACCCTTCTTATATTTTAGTGACTTTATGTGTAGTCTGTTCATGTCCACCATTAGCTTTCTTTGCCTCTCAAACATACAACGGGACATGTTTTGATATTTTAGAGTGGTGCAGGTGATTAGGTTCCCCCGTTACACTATTCATCCAAAATCTATGGGATGAAGACTTATAGCCTATGCTGAATCAGTGGGTAGAATGTTAAAATGACTTAATTTCAAGGAGCATTCAAGCAATACAGGTTTAATTATAGCTAGGCTAATGCCTTTTGGTTCGTTTTTAGGTGTGCTTCACCGCTGGAACATAGACAAAAGAGGTAACTCGTCTGATCTGAAAAATCATCAGATTGTTATTGTAAAACAAATTCCTTTTATGGTGTGAAATATTGCAGGTTTTTTAATGGGTGTCAATCGGTGTCAATATCTACTTTGAATGATTTTATTTGGAATCTGAACCATTGTTTAAATTGCCAATCATATTTAATTGTCGGATGCATCATTGAATCGACTTAATTAGAGTTGCACATGGTTTCCCCTGCTGAAATATTCAAAGAGTGTAATCAACAGGCAATGAAACACGTTGTATTTTTGTGATTTGGTTTAAATATGTTATAATTACTCTAATGTGCATGTAAACAGCTCACATTTCTATAGAAACGTTCTTTCTAAGTAGTCTTTGTGATCCTATAATCCCCAATTATTGCTTTCCTAAGGTCTCTGTCTTTCCTAAGGTCTCTGTCTTTTAAGTATGCTAGGCCCATCTCTCAACTACGACTGAACTGGAATTGGGGATTTGGAGAAGGAATACAGTTTTCAGAAATGGTTTATGTTGTCTCAGCCTGGTCAAAGGTTCTTATCCATGCGTTTCTGCTTTGTTTATGAATGGAAAACAAGCTAATTAATTATTGTCATGAGGCAGGTAGAATATCCGTAGACTAGATGGCACAGGCAACTTGGGTCAGAGCATTTTTCTAGTCCTCATTGTTTTTTATGCACGCATGCACACACAGTACCAGTCTGGACACTTACCGAGGGTGTATCTTAACTTTTGGTTGTTTTCCACATTGTAGAATAATAATGACGGTATCAAAGCTGTGAGATGGCACATGGAATCATCTACTAACCACACAAGTATTGTAGATCTATATTTTAGAGTCTTCAAAGTAGCCAGGCTTTGCTCTGATGACCGCTTTGCCCTCTTGGCATTTTCTGAAATTGCTTCATGAGGCAATCGCCTAGAATGCAATTCCGACAATCTCATAGGCTTTTTAACATATGCTGGGCACTTATTCGCTGCATTTCCCTTGCTCTGTGTTCTATCTCATCCCAAAACATCTTAGTGGAGTCAAGCTCGTCTTATTGTGGAGGCCAGGTGAGCAGCTTGGAGATGTGGTTTTGGCTGTTGTCCTGTTGAAAGACAAATAATAATTCTGTTACGCACAAACTGGTTGGGTGTCTACAGTAATATTTTATTTTCAGCAAATTGACCATGAAGCCCCGATGCTTCTTTGTGCTGTTCCTGTCATATGGACTACGACAGTACAGACAATTATGGGTTTCTCTATGCCAACACAAGCTTTTCACATTAACGTACAATAAATTAACACAAATTAACTTTTTTTTGAAGGCACAACTGTTCATTGAAATGCATTCCATGTGACTACCACATGAAGTAGGTTGAGAATGGTATATACTAAGCTCTCAAGGCGAAAGGTCTTTTGACCTATTCAACACTTTGTATGCTACATGAAACTCTCTTACATCAGTAGGTTCATGCGAACCTTTTATTGGTACTGTATTTTTATATATCTTTTTTGTTTAGCTTCATTTGATTAATTAGGGAGCTTGATTATGTCATTTTAGGTGACAATCAATAGTCACACAAATAATTGAGATTAATGATTTAATTGTCTACATTGTTAATTTTATTAAGCTATTAGTGTCCTAGGCCTAATAAATAATAATCATAAGCCTTATGAAGAAATAAGTCATTCGCAATGATCACTGGCACTGTATTAAACCATATGGAAACGTGTATTTTTGGAATCTAAAGATCGGCCAAAAATCGTTGCAGTGAAAAGACATTGCGATCTGGGTAAATAAGCCCGATCAGGCGACACTATAATAATTGTGACAGTCCTATGGGAAGGTTTTGCTGTAAGCTGAATGGTTTTGCTGTTGGCTGAATTCAAACCCATGCTGCAACAGTAGCTACATGTGTATTTGAGGGAGATGCATAAGCTGCTGCACCACCGTTGGCATCTTGTTTATTATATTTGACCTTGTTTGATTTTGGGATGCTCATGTTGTTGCTACTTTTGAGACTACTTTTCATTGTTCTGATAATAATTCCCCTCTTAAATTCTCTAAGCCGCTTTATACATGTCTTGTTACACACTACTGAAGTGCTGCTTGTTTTCTACTCTGGTGTTTTTTGGGAACTTCTCTGTTGCTGGCGTTGTCCATTTCACACTATGCTAAATCTCTTTTTCAGATGAACATTTTCTTCCTCCTGCTCCTCTTCAACCTCTGATGCAATTCCCAAAAGGCAAGTTCTCTATGCTTGCTGTCTTTTCTTTGCTGCATCTACTCTTTCAGTTCATGCTTCTTATTAACCGAAATGTAACTTGATGAAACGCATGACAAACGTAGGAATAGTTTGTAGTATTTGCTTTAAATAACTTTAAAGTAATTTTATTTCTAACTTCCCGTATGTTTGTATGATCTTTTGTCTTGTATATCTGTTTGATCAAAGTCCAATTACAGAAGACTTTATATAAGACAAAATAAACTGAAACGTATAGTTTAGAAGTGACGATTCCCCTCATTGAAGTGACTTGACACATTGAACATGTTTTGGATTGATTTCCAATAGTATCTGTAAATGGTTTAGCATCTCATGCCATCTTTTGGCATCTTGTGCCAAATGCCATCTCTGAAGGGAATCTTCACCTCTGCCGGCTGCTTGCAGGGCATGCCAGGCATGGCTTGCTAGTACAGAGGGAATGACGTTTGTCTTGATGTATTGCATTTTCCCTTTCTACTCAAGAACTTGGGCAGAAGGGTGATTCCCCTGCTCCCGTCTCCCCTCTCTCCCCTCTTCACTCCACGGACTCTCTGGAGGACCTATCCATGTCAGAGAGTCCAAATCCAACGTCTGCTTCATTGGGCTTCTCTTTCCCTTTTACTGAGCCTTCCCAAATACTGACCAAGAATATGCCTTGGGATGAAGTGGGTAACACCCAACTAGGCATTAGTAATCTAAACGATGAGGATATAGTAAAAGGGTTAGAAGCTGCTACCTACACTCCAAGTAAAGATGATATAAAAACTTGCTTTGAGAGTGACGTGGGGTCGAAGCCTCTGTGGGAAGACAGTGGAGTAGTCTCCCCTGAAGAGCAGCTTTGCAGCTCAATCAGGTCTACTACTCCTCCCCAGTCCCCGAAATATTCCCAGATGACTCCCGAATCTTACATTGCACCTGCCCTCTCTAACCCAACAGAGCACTGGGATTCTTCATTCCTAGCTTCTCAAGACAACACCAGGGCCTCCATGGATACTTTCTCCAAGGACTTGGCCTCCAGAGGCTCTTCTGTTTATGAGCCAGACATGCTTGGCCAATCAGATGATGACTTAATGTTAGAGGTGAAGAGTTCGTTCCAGGGCTTCTCCCCTGTATCAGATGCTGGGTTCACTCAGTTTGGCAAACCCACCTCTGACAGCAAGCTAGATAAAATGTCTGACAGTCCCACCCCTGACCTGGTGCAGTATGGGCAGTCTGGGGATTCCCAAGATGGCAGCCCACCATCGTATTATGATGAGACAAAAACATATGAGTCAGTCAAAATGGCAGCGGACTCACTCATGGACCCACTCAATCAGTTCTCAAGCAGCCCAAAAGAGAGCCATGACTCTGGACTTCCACCATCTCTTCCAGATATCCTGAAGCCCTTCCCTTTGAACCCAGACAAAGTTGATTCTGGCTCTTCTGAAGGTAGCACTGAGCCGAGCCCTGCTCCAATTCGGAAAATTGTTGAGTCACCTTCTATTCCCGTCACTCTGTCAGCTACAAATCCCTTTGCTTTTGATTCCAAAGCATTACTGCTAAAGGAGCTGACTGAAGAGACCGAAGCACGTTTAGCTGTCAAAGTGAAGACTGAAGAGAAACAGGATTTGGGTGTTTTAGACCTTGTCAAGGATGCAGAGACCACACCCCAGAGTAAGGAAGTCATCAAAGTGGAACCGAAAGATGAGCCAAAAATAGTGAATCTAATCGATCCTCTTAATATACAGATTAGAAAGACCCCTGAAGATTCTGATTCTGAGAGTCCCTCGCCGGACTCTCTGTCCCCTGTTCTGGAGGCAATGGCCAAGAATCCTGCAAGTTTTCAGGTAGAGACAGAGAAGAAGGATGTGAATGTGGAGGAGCCAGAGGCAGCGGATGAGATCTCTGAACTGGAAGTCTCCTCTGAGGAGTTTGAGTTCATTGAGAGGCCCCCCAGAGGAGTGATAGACGAATTTCTAGAAGCATTAGATAGTTCCAAGTTTAAGGCACCAGAGCTTTGTATGGACACCGGCGATGGCGACATGAACTTTGAACAGAAGGATGCGGAATCTGCTAAAATAACAACCGAGGTTCATGAGGTATCTCCAAGCTCTTACCTCCTGCTCACCCAAAAGGGTAAGGCAGACCTGGAAAAGGATGATATCAAAGGGCCACCCTCTCAGGCCCCTCTCATCCACTCGCCTGTTCGCAAACCAGAGTTTCTTGCTATGGACCCAGAGGGCCCCAAATCTACTCAGAAGTCCAACCTGAGCACAGAAGCAGGTAATTTCTGCATGGAACTTTACCACCAGTTTTTATTGGTGCACCAGCATTTCATTTTTTCGGTCGTCGTTTTCCCTTATCACTTTTTCCCCTCATCACTTTTTTCCCCTCCTTATCACAGTTGTTCTTTTAAGCCACTTTTTTCCTCCAATCGTCCTTTCTGCATTTTTCGTTAACCATTACATTTAGGTGTGTGTGTTGGCATGTTTTTGGTTTCATGGTCTTTGTTTTCATATTCACTAGTTATTTTTCTCCCAACCCACTGTAGATTAGTAGATTTCATTCTATTAAAGCCTGTCATTGTATTTAGCTAACAACCATCTTGATTTGGTAAGTACTGAGAGAATTTATGAACTTGACTGTGCAAAATGTGAATAAAATCACTAACCTTGAGGTGTTAACAGAACCCTAAAGAACAACGTACTAGGTAAACTAGTAGTTTATTAGCTCGTACCATATTACAGGTTAGGCTGTCTTGATTGAACATTTAATTTTCCAGGTAAGGAGGGCACAGTCATTTCCAAACGTCATTTGTTTCACTGATGATCAAGTGTCTAGTTGTACATGTTTGTTAGTATGGCGCATGTGCTAGTATAAATATATGCACAAAAAGGCTGTATCTGAATTAGTATAAAAAGGGAACTACTGCTCTCAAGCGTTTAAAGGATCGAAATACCAACCAAACAAAAAATAACCACATCGTTTTGGCTGTAAGTTTAAAATGTTTATAGATATGTCACAGTTTTTAGTTATTGTTCTTACCAAAAGGGTGTTAATGGAAATTCGCACAGTGCCTGGTATGAACGGAATCTTACAGAAGAACTGGGTGTGGCATTCATTTGGCCTGACTGTCTTGCTCACCCCCCGGTGGTTGTAGTTTGCCCAGGGAGCTTTATGCTCTGTGGAATTAGATTACCTCTTCTGTCTGATGCCTGGTTTTAACTGCTGCTGAAAATAACCAGAGATCTAAACGTAGCTGAAATTGGGCCCCCCCATCTTATGGGCCCCCCAAAGCTTTAGCCCACAAACTCCGGATGAATCCCTTCATAGTTCAGTCGTGTTTATATTAAAATATTCATCCTACTGAGGGCAGTGGCTTTTTCATTAAAGCTTCTTTAAGGTTATGCCTTACATTGCTTTTTACAGTTTCCGGTGAAATCATAGTTTATAAATCTTTCCGGGTTAACAGCTCTGTTGTATTTTGCTGGTTATTTACCCTGTGCGGCACAGGTGGTAGTGTGCCAGAATATATTAGTCTAAACCAGCCTGGCTCCGTGTGTGTGTGTCTTTTTGTAAACAAGGCGGTGCCTGCAATGCGACATCAGCTGATGAAGAATAGAACTTGTCAGCAGGTGTTCTCGATTTCTTTTCTTCTACTGGGATGTGTAACACCATCTTAAATGACCACGACCGCCATGGGCTCTCATTCATCAAACATTCTTTGTGTTATTGGAGGTTATTTGAATTCACGTATCTCTAGTCACTGACCTCGGTGTGTAATTTTACTGCAGTCTGCTTTTTTTTGTATGACTACGCCCGTAAATAAATATATTTTATGGTACCTCCCAGTGTTATAAATTACTTCAGTTTTTGCTGGGCATGTATATTCTTGGGGATCTGTGTCTAATTTTGTCAGCTATTTGAAATGCATTCTAAAACCACCAGCTGGATATAAATCCTTTGACAAATGATTCGGAAACTGTTAGATATTAGTGTTAATGGCTGCCATCTAGTGGCCATCTATCACAAATGTATTTTGCGGGTTACAAGTATTGTGTACAGTGGACTTGCCTAAAACGAGATGTGGGTTTTGGTTTAGGGGTTAGTTTAGGGTTTGCGGAAATTGTTATATTTTTTTTAATAGAAAATGCTGTTCAGAACATGTCAATTCAAAATGCGTATATTTCTATTGGTTTTGTGACGGTACACTCATTAGTGTAGTTTAAACCATGCAGGTTGTCTAGTCATATATTCTCTTCGTTTGTAGTCACTAGAGTACGTTGGGTGGAGTCATCTCACTGCTGTTCAATCCATGTGGTGTGGGGGAGGACCCAAAACCATGTATCAGGGGGTTGAGAGGCGGGGGAACTTTAACCGCTGTGTCAGAGCGTTGGACGTTTTGCCAGCAGACAATCAGCTGACCTCAGTCCAACAGCCTGAGGAGGGGGGAAAGGGGAAGGCAAAGGAGGCAGGCTGAGAGAGAAAGGGAGAGAGCAGTAACACTGCAGCAGTCGCACTAGAGGAAGGCTTGGTTGTGTCCCGTCTAGCAGCTCGTTCCCCGCACCCCGCCCGGCTTCAGCTCACCACACAGCACACTTTTTGGAATGCCCTGCTGATATCGACATAGGGGTTCTATCATGGAGAATGGAAAAACAGAGAACGGGGACTCCCAGCCACCGCCACAGTGGAAAGACAAGGGTATTTGTCTCCCATGCGCTACTGTAGCGGCAAACTTATCTGAAACGTGCATTTGTGGTCTTTTGTTGACATTCTATTTGTTTAATCTTTGTTTTTAGACGCTGGTTGTTGAGCCATGTTTTGATGGTTTTGCGGACATTTCTAGCATGTTATTGGTGATTTGTTAGATTCTGAGTGTTGTTGGAAGTTGACTGATCATGCAGGTAATTCGGTCACTGTAGGTGTAACCAGATGTCCGTAAATAGATCATGGATTTTTGGTAATCAGTTTTGCATTTTCTCTGGATTTTTAATTTGTGATGCATTAGTATCCTGGCAGATGACCTTTGGTCAGGGTAGCACTGAAGGGAGGATGTCCAGGTGTGTGTGTGTGTGTGGTGTGTGTGTGCTTGGGGAGAATGGTGTTGCACAAATGTTGGGTTACATGTTATCTAATGACTCCATGCTACCCGGAGTCACCACTACCCAATCTGGCATTTCTACTGTGCCATGTGTCTCTAACCCAAATGCAGGTCCAGTCTTCAGCTCTGTAGCCTGATGACTAGGCTTCACAAAGTTTCATGTAGTCAATTGTTTAGCGTCTGCCTAGCAGTGACCTGCTTTTAAATGGATTTCCATTTGTCCCATAATGGCCTGCAGCAGGGGACCAACGTGGCTTATGGTAGAGGTCTTCTGGTGTTTTCCAGGACCATCTATAGCCAGACATGTGGACATGGGTTGCCTGAGTGCAATGGCTGTTACCATAGTCCCCTGATTATCACGTGTGCTATTGCATCATTCTGGGAGAGAGCATGGCAATCTACACACATTGCAACAAAGGCCTTCTGTGTCATCAGTATTTGACTAAATAGAGTGTGCTAGAATGAATGATATTCCATCTGGGTGAGAATGTAGCTCAGGCATGAAAGCGCAATGGGCCACAATTGGATAGGTTAATGACCGGAGTGTGGTAGGCTACTACTAGCCTGAGTTGCTTCGTGACTAGGCAGTATTGGCCAGAGAAACTCTGTCTATCAAATAATGGGTGGAGGCATCATTGGTTTAGAGGAACTAGCATCACCCTTCATGCTTAGCAATTGGATGTACTGTTGTGTTACTGGCGTTTGCTCAATGCAAATTAACCCAGATTTTTTATTTTTTTTGCCCCAGAAATCTTCTAATTCACGAGTTTGAACAGAACCAGTGCAGGCTGGGAGATTACACCTATTACATTAACACACTGTCAAGACCAATCCCTTACAGCTGCAAATGGCTGTTTAAACATTTCAAAACCACATTTGTTTTGGCTTTATAATTAAGATATGCCCTAGAAATGAACATGTCACTCTTAATTTGATATTCATTTGTTTTTTGGTATGCCTGACAACGTTATCTTTATTGACCCGGTCAACATTTGCAGTTTATGTAACATTTGCATAATTTGCTATTCCCGTGTTGAAACAAATCACTAAACTGTACAAAGCAGTAGCGCCTATTACTAGAAAAGCTCATTCAAATGCATGCGTTTGGGTATATGCTGAAACGAGTTGTGTGTGTAGAATTGGTTAAAGGTAGTAGCCCAGAGCTGTGGTCAACCTGCCCATGTCATGAATAGCCCTCAAATCGACCTGGCAGGAAGTGAAATGCCTCCTGCTCCCTCTACTGTGCTAGTAGAAGCTGGTGCTGCTGAATGCTAGTAGGAGGCTCAAGATGGATGCCAAACGGGGTTAGTGTTGTTATTCAATGTTAGCGATGCTGCCGTTTGGCAAATTGGTTCATCATTGTTTTATTATCTACTTTGACTGACGGGAGATTGTGGTGGGTATCATCAAATGAGATTTGCGTCACGCTTTGTGGAGGACATTTTATTATCGGTGCGTGGTTTAGAAGCGGCTGAGCACGACATGGCGTTTAAATAGACTATCAATGTCGATTTCCCAATTAATTTCTACATTTCGATGTGTTTCACTTAACTGATGTTATTTTAATGGATCTGTGTGTGTGCGGAATCAAACGATTGAATCAGGGCGTGTTATAGCTAGATATCATAGCGGTTATGGCGTGGGCTATTTTGAGGTTCCCCAGATGCTACTTTGTGTTCGCGACCTTGATGCGCGACATGTGCGCACTGAAATAGCCCTGGTTTGTGTTTGTGCAACTGCTAACCGTGGCAACGTTGTAGACAAGGGCTTTGGTAATGCAAATATTTTCTCATGCTTTTTAACTAAGCCAAAGCGTCCAGGACATACGTGAGAGCATGTTGGCAAACGTAGACCGTTAGATTTACATGGATAGACATGTTGACAGCTTCTGCTGGCCGCTTTGGGTGGTGTTGGGGTGGTGGAAATTAAAAACGCTACTGCGTCACCGCCTAAGAACGGATGCTTGACCTTACGAGCGAGGTCCATCAATGAGTAGTCATCGATATCGTTTCACCTAGTTTGTTGCCTCTTATCATTCGCCTATAAAATAACTCTCTGAGTAACAGTTGATAAGGATTGGAGGAATGCTTTCTGGTCGACTGCCAAGTCATTGTATGATACAGACACATGCAATGTTGGCCTATTAAAATGCGTTTGGCTGTTGGTATTCTGTTCTTGGAAGTCTTTCTCTCATTTCATTGTACACTACAGAGATTACTAAAGTAACCAAAGCATGGGTTTATCTTGCCCTCAACTTTCTAGTAATGGCGAACTCAAACCTGTGGCAGGTCTGTACCATGACTCAGTTCTACACTGGTATTTACTCCAGCAAAAAAACTGTATGGCAGCTGCCGGAAATGCCGAAGATCTATTTTTGACCGCAATGAAGTGCTCATCCGGGTCACCTCTCGTCAGTATAGTGGCTAATTATCTGTGCAAATAAAGGCTAATTTAACAGTGTTCATTATCCTTAGCTCTCATTCCAGCTTTCATTCCAGCTCCATATCACCACCACCCTGGTTAGGTTTAGCATAATACGTTGAAAGCAAGTTCATATGCAAATTCTTTGCCGCCTGTCTGACCCGGTTCCTTATTCTGTGCAGTGGTAGACCTCCTGTACTGGCGTGATGTCAAGACCTCGGGCGTGGTGTTTGGTGCGAGCCTCTCCCTGCTCCTCTCCCTGACACTATGCAGCATCGTCAGCGTGGCCTCCTACATCGGTCTGGCTCTCCTCTCGGTCACCATCTGCTTCAGGATATACAAGGGTATCCTGCAGGCCATCCAGAAGTCTGATGAAGGGCACCCGTTCAAGTAAGTTACCCCAGTTCTTCAACCCGACTCCATGATGTTTTGCTGTGAACATCCACATATTCCAACATATTATGCATGCGTTTCCCTCCTGCTTTGTAGAGTATCTCTCGTTATACAACCTTCTTTGACTTCCATTGCTTCATTAAATGGCATGCAATAGTTTATTAATGATCATTTGAAGCAACAATATTATTTGTATTAAATATGTATTAATGATCATTTGAAGCAACACTATTATGTGTATTAAATATGTATGACGTTTTTGATATGTTGGAGACAACGGCAATTGCTTTGACATTTTCGGTTTTGCAGAAGTCGACGACTCGACGTGGCATTAGACCGTTTGTCCCAAAGAATGTTATCGTGACATTGCTAGTGAACTGTTGAAGTTCTGACTGCTGCTATAAGAAAGACATGGCTCCTATGTGATTTAGCCTAACAAATTAAACTGCTATTCAGGTTATCCCTGTTCTTGGCAGTGGCTCGAAGCCGCCTTATGCGCTCTCACCAATCACTAGTTAGAGTCAAATTAGCTGGGTTTAAGACTAGAGGAAAAGTGACTTGGGCTCATAAAGGCATAATTAAGCCGGTCCAGCTTGACACTTGTCATGGCATTTTCTGCAATCCGCCGATCATGCAAACACAAAACTAACCGCTTTCCTCATTGAGTGTTTCAATGGGTGGTGTTGTGCCCTTATCCATGTATTGTGAATACACTCATATGGATATTAGGGTTTAGGTTAACTTGGATTGACTGTTTGAATGTTTATGCCCGGCACTTCTGTTGATGTTTTTGCAGACTGTACCTGGACCAGGATGTGGGTCTGCCAGAGGAAACTGTCCATAAGTATAGTGACTGTGCCCTGGCACGGTTCAACACCACTGTCAATGAGCTGCGTCGGCTCTTCCTGGTTGAAGATCTGGTGGACTCCCTCAAGGTGAGAATGCAAGTTTTTATTTTTTAGAAGAAGGCTAGTATGATTATTGTATAAGAATAGGCTATGTCATTCGGTCATTGTTTTTTGTTTTTTTGCTATGTCTGGTGGGAATGTGATTATGTTAACCCTTTGGGTATGTTCCATGTTCTGGTTGTAAAACCCCTAGTAGCGATTCAAAGTTTTGCTGAACACTTTGGGTACATTCACATGATCAATGAGCTGGTCTGAGCCTTACTTTAATTCTGTCCATGTAAAGTCAGGCAGCCGTAGGTGACCCCCAGGGTGTCTTAAGGGGGAGACCGCCTTGTAGAGATGTTCAGCTGTTGAGAGCTATGAGGTTTCTACATGCCTGTCAACACCTTCCAGTTCTCCCCCTGCCTGCCCTGTGCACTGCTAGTGCCACTCACACAGTCCGCTCCTTCTAGCCTGACTACACCCCTCTGTGGCTTTGGTACTAGCCCGGCCTATTTGGTAGAGGGTGCAGTAAAGTTAACCTGCCATTGAAGAGTGTGATCAACTAAATTAATTTAGGTTGTTTTATAAAGCAGTGTACCTTTTTAGTTTCTCTGGTATGCACTCATGTCATGTATTTTGTCATGTATTTACCCAAATGATTCATTTATACCGTCTCTACACCTTGTGTATCGCTGTATAGTGATCCATTCATACCGTCTCTACACCTAGCGTATCGCTGTATACTGATCCATTTATACCGTCTCTACACCTGGTGTATCGCTGTATAGTGATCCATTTATACCGTCTCTACACCTAGCGTATCGCTGTATACTGATCCATTTATACCGTCTCTACACCTTGTGTATCGCTGTATAGTGATCCATTTATACCGTCTCTACACCTTGTGTATCGCTGTATAGTGATCCATTTATACCGTCTCTACACCTAGCGTATTGCTGTATACTGATCCATTTATACCGTCTCTACACCTGGTGTATCGCTGTATAGTGATCCATTTATACCGTCTCTACACCTTGTGTATCGCTGTATAGTGATCCATTTATACCGTCTCTACACCTTGTGTATCGCTGTATAGTGATCCATTTATACCGTCTCTACACCTTGTGTATCGCTGTATAGTGATCCATTTATACCGTCTCTACACCTAGCGTATTGCTGTATACTGATCCATTTATACCGTCTCTACACCTGGTGTATCGCTGTATAGTGATCCATTTATACCGTCTCTACACCTAGCGTATCGCTTTATAGTGATGCATGTGATCCTGAAATTGTGCCAGGCCTAACAAATATTTGTGAATATAGATAATAGTTTGGTAATGAGTATAAATATGTAGGTACAGATCCAGCCAGACATGTTGATATAGGATGCTACATTAAATGCACTGAAACTTAAATGCACTGCCACCTTTCTCCCGTACAGTTTGCAGTGCTGATGTGGATTCTCACCTATGTTGGTGCCTTGTTCAATGGACTCACTCTCCTTATTCTGGGTAAGATTCTTCTATGACCACTTGGAAACGTGTACGGTTTTTGTCACACGTTTTGCTGTTTGTCAGTGTAGGATGCAGCATCATAATTGTCTCTTTAATACTCCCAGAAATGGCCTTCATCTTGGTTTGTTTCCGCTGACCATATGTGTCTGTAAGCGGACATGGTGGGCTGGCTAACAAGTGCAAAAGTCTGAGACGCAGATTACTTTGATTACTATGTGTTTATCCAGCCTGCGAAGTTGCTGTTCAGTGATGTTGTACGGTCTCTCACGTCAGTGTAGAAGCATTGTTACCGACGTTATCGAACACATGGCCCTATACTCTTTATGTCTCCAGGTCTGGTTGGAATGTTCAGCTGCCCCATCGTCTATGAGAAGTACAAGGTATGAGCTGTGCTCATTTATGTCTAATCAAGAAATATGATGTATTCATTTTAGTGCAAGAGTAAGTCTTCTGTCTGAGCTTTACACTAAATCTACTTTATTTTGTTGTATTTAGGTACAGATTGACCATTATGTGGGGATTGCCAACAAGCAGTTTAAAGACATTATTGCAACGTAAGTAAATACTGGACTGTTAAATTGTTTTATGCAGTTCTGATCAAATTCAGTGTTCTTATAGATTTCATATCTGCGCACATGCCTTCATTAATTTCTCCCTATATTTATTATAACCTACATTAAATTGCCTTTATTAATGACATTGTGCTGTTATCATTTTATTTGTTTTAGAAATTGTTTTTTAAGTATGGTCTGTTTCTAACGCTAAAGCTGTATGCTTCACTTTCAGGGTCCAGGCCAAAGTCCCCGGACTGAAGCGTGTTAAGGCGGAGTGAGGATCTTTAGTCCTGTGGGGAACTGGATGGACAGATGTGGGCAGGGGGTGGTGTCACAGAATCTCTTCAGTTTAGAAATCCTTGTGTTCCCTGAAACACCCATATACATTTTCAGCAACAACAAAAAAAGAACATCACCAGCTCAAAGTATTCCCACCTTTTGATGAACTAAATTGTTCAACTACATTCTATTTGGCTCAAACGCTAGTCTGTGTGAATATGTCAAGGAAAAACGGCACACACATGGGCTAAGACCTGACCAGTGACGCATTTTAATCGAAAATTGTTCTCCATGAGCTGGTACTTTTTTTTTCGGTCCTTTGACACAGTGTTCTGATAATAGGAATTGTCTTGCTTTTTTGTAAAGAGGAGGAATAATTGGTACATTTGTGGGAACCAGAGTATCTGTCGTTTTTGGTATGATTAAGTTAGTGGTGTTTGTGATTTTACTGTTTTATTGATCGACTGTGTAGTTTCACAAAGCTTCTAGCTCTCCAGTGGTTCTTGGGTGTGCTCAACATGACATGTTGGCCTGTGTCATTGTGCTTGATGATGGTCTTTAATGCCAGCAGTGAGCTACTCCATAGCACTTCATGCTTCTGAGTATTTCTAGCTAGAAACATTTAGGACTTTACAAGATAACATGAAAACATTGAATGATCCTTTCACTTCATGCAGCGGCCTAGTTAGACTCAAGGAGAACATGTTTACGACATCAACTTAAGACAAAAAAAACATACTGTTTGTGGACCCAATATCTAAAGCTGCAAAATTATGTAACTTGGAAACTTTAAGCATTGTTTGTTATGCTAGTAATTGTGAATGATACAATTGTAATGAACTATTCTGAGAACTGTTTG
The DNA here is from genome assembly GCA_029465975.1 of Dallia pectoralis. Classification (NCBI taxonomy): domain Eukaryota; kingdom Metazoa; phylum Chordata; class Actinopteri; order Esociformes; family Umbridae; genus Dallia; species Dallia pectoralis. Next base: position 12,321,966 of record CM055730.1, on the reverse strand, counting down.
TGGAATGCGTTGTGACTTATAAACAATTACAATAAAGCTTCTAGATGAATGGTTTGTCCTTTGTCTCTGTAAAAATGTCTTTTTGTCTCTAATGAAATAAAAAGTAGGAAGCATACTGTTGTGTAAACTATTGTCTCAACTCGTGAGTCTACTCCAATAATGTTCAAACGGGCATTTAGGGAAGTTAATTGTGATTATTGTAGTAAAGTATCTCATGGCGATTGTTTTGAACTACTTTTTGTGGATTTATCAGCTGCGTCTTTATTGTAGCTCATTTTCTACTGGTTGTGATGTGTTGTATTGAACAAAATTGGTTCAATACAAAAAGTTTGTGTAGCTCAGTGGTAGTGCATGCTTTGTATGTATGAGAATTTATTTTCGGTCGCCTACCTGGTTAAATAAAAATAAATAATTAGTTTAGTTTGCCAGATTTAATACTAAATATATTTATTGTATTCATCCTATTATGGATGGGCATGGCTGTTTGAACATCCATCATGAAGGGGTTTATGTGGAATACATTTACCAAAGCTCAAGTTCCAGACTAATGAATTGCTGTGCAAATGTGTTTTCTGTGTGGCACCGCTTATGGTCATCCTGGTCTGCCCCAGCTGGTTCGATCACTGTTGATTCTTGGACAGTTAGCCTTGTGTATTGGACAGTTTCTTCATGGGTGATGCAAGTGTGCGTTTGAGTGTGGCTGCGTTAGCGCACTGTTAGGAAATCCATCAATGCTAATAAACACAGTTAAATGTTAGTTATTTTTGTTAACTGGGCTTGGGACATTGATTACTGCACCATTAGAAAAGTAGAATTACTTTGCCAGCCAACGTTGTCTTATTTTGCCTGATTTATGCGATAATAACATTAGCTGAAACATTCAACTTTTATTGTGAACAGATTTCCACCATCTGGTATACTGTATGTTTTCATTTAATCTTTCCATACACTTAACATTGCACATATACAGTATATTGTCAAACATTCATCACTTACAATAAACTGGTATAAAACAACCATGATTGTCATTCATACAATACATTTTAACCTCATGTCTCAACGATGTCATTCGGATTTAAAAATAAATACATGCATTTGAGCATATCTTTTAGTACTTTACAATATGGTACAAATAATTTGAAACGATATATATATAGACAATCTCACAGTCTCGTACAAAAATTAAATTAATACAAATACGTAAAAACTGGCAACAAGGAATTCATACTAATAGTAAAGAGTGCACATAGTAACAATAGAGATTATATTGCCACCACACTGCTAGCTAAACATTAGAGTGTGACGAACAGGCTAAAGACAGCAAGGTGAGGATAAGAGCTTAACAGGAGACGAATGCACAAGGATGACCAGGCTCTGAGAGACTGCATAGTCAGCGTGACAAGTCACTCTCTTTTTTTATATATATCTTTTTAAATTTAAACTTTAGGCCGTCCTTAAAAAGAACCAGTAATCCCTCACTGGGAGTGAATGTTGACTAATCATACAATATTTCTTCAGTGTATTAGAGCTATGTGGTCGTCTTTTCATTTAAACACCTCATTATGGTTATATGGAAGAACATTGCATGAAGATATTACACAAAATGTAGTTTTGACAATAGTTAAAATAATTACAGAATGCTCCATATTGTTAATAAAAAATCTACCGCCAAATAACATTAGACGTTTTTTAAAAAGAGCCAGTATTATATATCATGTCATGTTGCACGTAATCATACTTTGGATGTTTTATGCATCAAACTTAACAGCAGCAAAGGAATGCCCTTTTCTGCATATTGAATGAGTAAAACCTTACCATCTAATAGCACCAGATGTGTACAAAATAGCTTCAACCGTGAAGTTGCAAACAAAAATGTAAATATTGATCATAAATATTATCAACAATACATATTGATAAAGGCACTTAAGTTGAATCATATTCCAAATGCGAAAGGCTTATGAATTATGGGAGAACTCAAAAAGTTTCCTCTACATTAGCTGAGATTGAATTCTTGGTTGACAATGTGACATTTACTGTTAACTTAATCTCCAGAATTGTGGACACACTGAATTTAACAGCTACAAAGTCAACAACACTCAATCTGATTGAATCTGGCCATTGTCAGCGGTCTAAATACATATCAAAAGCTGACAATGCAGCCTGTTTTCTGGTCTCCTGAAAGCAGTTGAGAATGTAAACACAAATGGTTATTTCTTGTTAGGCGAAAAAACAACAAGACCATTTTCGAATGGCAAAAAAAGTGATTTCTGGTTAGGAGAGGAGCTACCTGCTCTGCCGAATGCTTAGACTTGATAGTACAGTGATATTCCACCACATACTCCCTTTGTTGTTCTCTAATGGGGAGACATAGTTGCAGCATGTCAGGCAAAAGGTTGACCGCAGCCAGACACTTCAGGTGTTTGTCCTGGCAGCATTCCTGTCTGACTTGGGTGGGCTAAGGAGTCTGGGTGCATGTTACTGGGCAGATGTGCAGAGAAGGGTCGCGTTTTACAGGCATTTCCACACAAAGACACTGAAAAAGAGGGAGACAATAGCAAACGAAGACAATCATAACTCAGACATGGCTCAAATATGCCAATTAGATGGCTGTAAATCGACATAACTACATCGGGTAGTCTCTGCGTACCTGCAGTCATCTCCTCCGGTGCTGATTACGTATTTATCATCATAGGAGAAGCGAATGTTGGTCACGTGTGCCGAGTGCCCAAAATAGCGTTTGTGTTTGGCCTGTAGGGAAATAGAATAATACAAATAATATATCATATTGTGCAGCTACTCAGTAACAGATATCTGTAAATCTTTAGTCATGCAGTTTCGTGTTTACTCCCAGTCTCTCTTCCCCATAGGAATAACAGGCCACCCTCTACAACTTTCATCTGCAGCCAATTTGTCTTTAAAAGCGATCACGGTAATATTGCCGAGATGAAGCGAAGGACTCACAAATTTCTCAGTGCAGGGGAAGTCAAAGAGCTTGACCAATCCAAAGTCATCCCCAGTCACCACGTTGAGACCGGCGTGAGACACACAGGCACAGTTGACGTCAGCCTTATCAGCGTTCCGTGGCCAGATTCCCAGCACCTCATCTCCCAGGATGCTGAGAAGAAATTACACAAGAGCTCGGCTTGGACTGCCAGTTGTATTCATAGGACACTGGTCTACCAGTAAATTGCCTTTGTTGACCTTTGTGGAGAATCAGTGGATGTATTTGGTGGAATTTCAGTGACTAGAATGAGTCAGTCTACCTAGTCCAGGTGGCCCAGGTGATCTTGTCAATCACTGTCTGTTCTGTCACCATTTTCCCAGAAGGTATCTCATGCACCTGGCGCTTGTAGCTTCCTGTGGACACCTGTAAACACACAGCCAGGGACAGATCAGAAATGTATACAATCTGTATAACGTCACTAGCACTGACTCCATAGCCAGGAAGTGCCTTATCAACTATTTAACTATCTACTGTATAAGCCCAGAACGAACGCATTGGTTTGGATTGCACGGAATTACGCGGAAATCCAAATGAGGTTACCCCATTATGTAACCTCCAATGACATGAGGACGTTGGCACCACTGGGTCCTTCCCTTCTATGTCCTCCTCGTCCACCCCTGACAGAGTCATAGACACACATGCGCTTGTAATCGTACGCTGAGGGCAAGTTAAATTTAGAAGGCCAAGCTACTTACCCTTTTCTCAGACCATCATGTGGCAGCGGTGGCAACATTCAGAAAATGGAAAAGGGTCTCCATGACAGGAATGTGTGTAATTCTATAGGAATACTTCAGGTTACTGTGTAGCGCCCTAATGCCTGTCAGGTTACTCAGGAGACCTTCTAAACTACTGTCAACTAAAGGGGGACTTGGCTTGAAAAAAAAACATTACCGGCTGCCATATGTGTCTCTAAATATAGACATGTCTGCTGTTTGCAAGCATGAAAGTGATAGACGAACGTGGTGAGAACATGTTGTGTAATATAATTAAATGGTAAAGACGGCTGAATTAAACACGGCTGAATTAAAGACCTAAGGAGGTAGCTCGATGCGTCGCTGAACGTCTGAAACCCCAATGTACACATCTCAAGCCGAATAACAGGGAGATTTTCTGTACCATTTTTACACACTGACCTTTAAGCGTGTATTTCCGGAAATATCTGTATGCAGCACGATGACTGTCTATGTATATGCTGTGTATCTGCTGTGTATCTGCTGTGTATCTGCTGTGTATCTGCTCCCAGTGATTTATTGGACATTAAAATGCCGTCTTAAGAGTTATTACATAAGGACTCCAAACCAGGCCAATGTAGAGGGTTGAATAACTGTAACCAACGACAACAGAGGGGTGTGTCACAGGGATTAAGGTGATAAAAACACTATTTAAATATGTTCATGATATTGAAACACAATGTCATTTTGTAAATACCAAGCACAAAATGTTTTTTGTGATTACATTTTGGGATAATTCTTTCAGTTCCCTCCTTCCTCAAACACATACAGAATGTAAAAAAGCCATTCAGAATGCAAATTGATGGAAAACCGATGGTGTTTTGTCTAAGAAATCACCCGACAGCGTATAAACCGTAAGAATACCGCCCACTGCTCAACAAATACTACAGTTCTCTAAGGATTTCTCACATTCATCCTGTTGTTTAAAACACCCCCAGCTGTATTTCAGAACAAATTTTCTTAGTAGTGAGGCAATCCATTTTACTTTTTAGTCTTTTCATGTTTTTTATTAGGACGTTAAGGTAAAAGTATGAGTAGAGGGTTTATTGGAATAGCACAGGGCTGGATTCAAACCCATACGCCCACAGGGAAGCTTGTTACAACGGCAGGTCGACTCTACATCACGGTCAGGTTGACATACCTCTATGAACCTGCTGTCGGCAGAGAAGTCCATCTGGATAACGAAGCTGGAGATGTCCTTACAGTAGCCCACACGGTTGAGGGAGGGGCCTAAGGTCAGGTCGTACAGGTCAACCGTACACTCCACCGAGCCAACTGCCAGGAGACGTTTGTCTGGGCTGAATCTGAGAAGCCGTGTAAAATGTAAATCAGTGTTAAAAACAGGTTCATGTGAAGGAAGGACGAACATGTTCTTGGCTGTGAGTCCCTGGGGTGCGATTAAGATTGACCACATACATATCCAACATACCCAATGTTATTCAAGATGAGTTTTATCCCATTTTTAAGTTAGTTTTGTTTGCTTTTTTCCCATGGTTACAACCAGAAGTACAATTCTGAATTGGGATACAGATATATTTTGTGAACCATGAGACTAACATTTGAGTGGTGGTGGAGCTTAGATTAGGGTTAGGGTTGAGGCAGGATGTGGATTTGAGTACAGCTGAAGTGCCAGAGCCCAGGTCAAAGTATCTCCTATAAGTCATTACCTCACATCCTGTACGGCAGAAATAAGGTATTGTTTATTATCTCATGCAAGTCATTACCTCACATCCTGTATGGCTGCACTGCAGTCTCGTTTCTTATGTAAGTCATTACCTCTGTTACGTCCCCAGAGTTCTGGGTTCGTTTTTTGGGATTGTTTTGTTGCTGGTGGTTGTTGTGTTTGTGTTTCCCACAGGCAAGAAGGCTTTTGAGACTGATCCAGCAGCTGATTGGTTGTTCAACTGGTGATTGGGACTTGGGACTCCGCCCCTTCATCAGTGTCTGCAGCTGCCTGGGCTCTTTAAAAAGCCCAGGTTTGGATCAGTTGGCTCGGTTCCTGCTGACTGGTTGGTTTGTAACATGTGGGGATCTTTATGGTTTTGGGATGGATTCCCTGACATTTTTGTTTAGCAGCTTTGGCCTTGTTTTGTGTGTATTAGTTTATCCCTGTTTTGTGTTCCAGTTGGCAGGACGGAGCATTTTGTTTGGTGATTGTTTGTGATTATAATTTGTAATAATTGTCTTTCTCTCCTTTGTTGTTCTTTAGGGAGTTGGGGAGTAGATTTAGAGCTACCCCGGGGTATACATCACCCGTAGGTATACTTCTGTCTAGAACCACTAGCTAGACCTGGGCGGACCACCAGCTGTATGTTTGTTTAGGGCACCTGGGTCGTGTGCCAGATAGGGGTTCTTATGTGTTTGTGTTGCTTGGAGGTTAGTGGTTGTGTTTTGTTTATTTCTTTGCTTTGGTCTGTCCAGCCCTCCCCAATTTCCTAAGAACGTTAGTATTGTTTAGTATTTACGTAATACCGTGGCTAAATAAAAGCATTGTTTTACGGTATTTTTAGTTGTCCTTTTCTCGCACCACAACACCATACTCCCTTTGCTGGCATCGGTGGGCCTGAGCAATGGGTTATCTGGTTCCCCTCCCTTTAGGGAGCTGGAACGTAACAAATGGGGGCTCATCCGGGATTTGGATGCCCGTTGCTCAGACCGCCTGATGCTCAGTGGTTGGGGTGTGGTGTTGGGGTGTGAGTAAGGCCTCGTGGTCCCTCTGTTTGTCTGCTCTTGCGGGAGCTCTGTTTGTCTGCTCTTGCGGGAGCTCTGTTTGTCTGCTCTTGCGGGAGCTCTGTTTGTCTGCTCTTGCGGGAGCTCTGTTTGTGCCTGCTCTTGCGGGAGCTCTGTTTGTGCCTGCTCTTGCGGGAGCTCTGTTTGTGCCTGCTCTTGCGGGAGCTCTGTTTGTGCCTGCTCTTGCGGGAGCTCTGTTTGTGCCTGCTCTTGCGGGAGCTCTGTTTGTGCCTGCTCTTGCGGGAGCTCTGTTTGTGCCTGCTCTTGCGGGAGCTCTGTTTGTGCCTGCTCTTGCGGGAGCTCTGTTTGTGCCTGCTCTTGCGGGAGCTCTGTTTGTGCCTGCTCTTGCGGGAGCTCTGTTTGTGCCTGCTCTTGCGGGAGCTCTGTTTGTGCCTGCTCTTGCGGGAGCTCTGTTTGTGCCTGCTCTTGCGGGAGCTCTGTTTGTGCCTGCTCTTGCGGGAGCTCTGTTTGTGCCTGCTCTTGCGGGAGCTCTGTTTGTGCCTGCTCTTGCGGGAGCTCTGTTTGTGCCTGCTCTTGCGGGAGCTCTGTTTGTGCCTGCTCTTGCGGGAGCTCTGTTTGTGTCTGCTCTTGCGGGGGCTACTTCTGTGTCTGCTCTTGCGGGGGCTACTTCTGTGTCTGCTCTTGCGGGAGCTCGGTTCTGTGTCTGCTCTTGCGGGAGCTCGGTTCTGTGTCTGCTCTTGCGGGAGCTCGGTTCTGTGTCTGCTCTTGCGGGAGCTCGGTTCTGTGTCTGCTCTTGCGGGAGCTCGGTTCTGTGTCTGCTCTTGCGGGAGCTCGGTTCTGTGTCTGCTCTTGCGGGAGCTCGGTTCTGTGTCTGCTCTTGCGGGAGCTCGGTTCTGTGTCTGCTCTTGCGGGAGCTCGGTTCTGTGTCTGCTCTTGCGGGAGCTCGGTTCTGTGTCTGCTCTTGCGGGAGCTCGGTTCTGTGTCTGCTCTTGCGGGAGCTCGGTTCTGTGTCTGCTCTTGCGGAGCTCGGTTCTGTGTCTGCTCTTGCGGGAGCTCGGTTCTGTGTCTGCTCTTGCGGGAGCTCGGTTCTGTGTCTGCTCTTGCGGGAGCTCGGTTCTGTGTCTGCTCTTGCGGGAGCTCGGTTCTGTGTCTGCTCTTGCGGGAGCTCGGTTCTGTGTCTGCTCTTGCGGGAGCTCGGTTCTGTGTCTGCTCTTGCGGGAGCTCGGTTCTGTGTCTGCTCTTGCGGGAGCTCGGTTCTGTGTCTGCTCTTGCGGGAGCTCGGTTCTGTGTCTGCTCTTGCGGGAGCTCGGTTCTGTGTCTGCTCTTGCGGGAGCTCGGTTCTGTGTCTGCTCTTGCGGGAGCTCGGTTCTGTGTCTGCTCTTGCGGGAGCTCGGTTCTGTGTCTGCTCTTGCGGGAGCTCGGTTGTGTCTGCTCTTGCGGGAGCTCGGTTGTGTCTGCTCTTGCGGGAGCTCGGTTGTGTCTGCTCTTGCGGGAGGTCGGTTGTGTCTGCTCTTGCGGGAGCTCGGTTGTGTCTGCTCTTGCGGGAGCTACTGTCTGCTCTGCGGGAGCTGCTTCTGTGTCTGCTCTTGCGGGAGCTGCTTCTGTGTCTGCTCTTGCGGGAGCTGCTTCTGTGTCTGCTCTTGCGGGAGCTACTTCTGTGTCTGCTCTTGCGGGAGCTACTTCTGTGTCTGCTCTTGCGGGAGCTACTTCTGTGTCTGCTCTTGCGGGAGCTACTTCTGTGTCTGCTCTTGCGGGAGCTACTTCTGTGTCTGCTCTTGCGGGAGCTGCTTCTGTGTCTGCTCTTGGGAGCTACTTCTGTGTCTGCTCTTGCGGGAGCTACTTCTGTGTCTGCTCTTGCGGGAGCTACTTCTGTGTCTGCTCTTGCGGGAGCTCGGTTTGTGTCTGCTCTTGCGGGAGCTCGGTTGTGTCTGCTCTTGCGGGAGCTCGGTTGTGTCTGCTCTTGCGGGAGCTCGGTTGTGTCTGCTCTTGCGGGAGCTCGGTTGTGTCTGCTCTTGCGGGAGCTCGGTTGTGTCTGCTCTTGCGGGAGCTCGGTTGTGTCTGCTCTTGCGGGAGCTCGGTTGTGTCTGCTCTTGCGGGAGCTCGGTTGTGTCTGCTCTTGCGGGAGCTCGGTTGTGTCTGCTCTTGCGGGAGCTCGGTTGTGTCTGCTCTTGCGGGAGCTCGGTTGTGTCTGCTCTTGCGGGAGCTCGGTTGTGTCTGCTCTTGCGGGAGCTCGGTTGTGTCTGCTCTTGCGGGAGCTCGGTCTGCTCTTGATAGAGTTCGGCATGTCTGTGGTGATGCAGACTCGTTATGTTCGTTGTTTGTATCCCTCTGTCTTTAGGCGTTGTCTGCATTCCCTGCACCGCTGGCTCGTTGTTTGTGTCCCTGGACCAGAGTTAATTGTGTGCAAACAGTGGTTTGCACAAAAAAATTTTTGGGGCGTGTTACGTCCCCAGAGTTCTGGGTTCGTTTTTTTTTGGGATTGTTTTGTTGCTGGTGGTTGTTGTGTTTGTGTTTCCCACAGGCAAGAAGGCTTTGAGACTGATCCAGCAGCTGATTGGTTGTTCAACTGGTGATTGGGACTTGGGACTCCGCCCCTTCATCAGTGTCTGCAGCTGCCTGGGCTCTTTAAAAAGCCCAGGTTTGGATCAGTTGGCTCGGTTCCTGCTGACTGGTTGGTTTGTAACATGTGGGGATCTTTATGGTTTTGGGATGGATTCCCTGACATTTTTGTTTAGCACCTTTGGCCTTGTTTTGTGTGTATTAGTTTATCCCTGTTTTGTGTTCCAGTTGGCAGGACGGAGCATTTTGTTTGGTGATTGTTTGTGATTATAATTTGTAATAATTGTCTTTCTCTCCTTTGTTGTTCTTTAGGGAGTTGGGGAGTAGATTTAGAGCTACCCCGGGGTATACATCACCCGTAGGTATACTTCTGTCTAGAACCACTAGCTAGACCTGGGCGGACCACCAGCTGTATGTTTGTTTAGGGCACCTGGGTCGTGTGCCAGATAGGGGTTCTTATGTGTTTGTGTTGCTTGGAGGTTAGTGGTTGTGTTTTGTTTATTTCTTTGCTTTGGTCTGTCCAGCCCTCCCCAATTTCCTAAGAACGTTAGTATTGTTTAGTATTTACGTAATACCGTGGCTAAATAAAAGCATTGTTTTACGGTATTTTTAGTTGTCCTTTTCTCGCACCACAACACCATACTCCCTTTGCTGGCATCGGTGGGCCTGAGCAATGGGTTATCTGGTTCCCCTCCCTTTAGGGAGCTGGAACGTAACAATGGGGGCTCATCCGGGATTTGGATGCCCGTTGCTCGACCGCCTGATGCTCAGTGGTTGGGGTGTGGTGTTTTGGATGCTCCCGTGCGGGAGCTCTGTTTGTCTCTCTTGCGGGAGCCACCTGCGGGAGCTCTGTTTGTGCCTGCTCTTGCGGGAGCTCTGCTCTTGCGGGAGCTCTGTGCCTGCTCTTGCGGGAGCTCTGTTTGTGCCTGCTCTTGCGGGAGCTCTGTTTGTGCCTGCTCTTAGCTCTGTTTGTGCCTGCTCTTGCGGGAGGCCTGCTCTGCGGGAGCTCTGTTTTGCCTGCTCTTGCGGGAGCTCTGTTTGTCTGCTCTTGCGGGAGCTCTGGTGCCTGCTCTTGCGGGAGCTCTGTTTGTGCCTGCTCTTGCGGGAGCTCTCGGCCTGCTTGCTCTGTTTGTGCCTGCTCTTGCGGGAGCTCGGCTCTTGCGGGAGCTCTGTTTGTGCCTGCTCTTGCGGAGCTCTGTTTTGTGCCTGCTCTTGCGGGAGCTCTGTTTGTGCCTGCTCTTGCGGGAGCTCGGTTCTGTGTCTCTACTGCTCTTGCGGGAGCTCTCGTCTGCTCTTGCGGGAGCTCGGTTTGTCTGCTAGCTCGGTTCTGTGTCTGCTTGCAGGAGCTCGGTTCTGCTCTTGCGGGAGCTCTTGCGGGGCTCGGTTCTGTGTCTGCTCTTGCGGGAGCTCGGTTCTGTGTCTGCTCTTGCGGGAGCTCGGTTCTGTGTCTGCTCTTGCGGGAGCTCGGTTCTGTGTCTGCTCTTGGGAGCTCGGTTCTGTGTCTGCTCTTGCGGGAGCTCGGTTCTGTGTCTGCTCTTGCGGGAGCTCGGTTCTGTGTCTGCTCTTGCGGGAGCTCGGTTCTGTGTCTGCTCTTGCGGGAGCTCGGTTCTGTGTCTGCTCTTGCGGGAGCTCGGTTCTGTGTCTGCTCTTGCAGGGAGCTCGGTTCTGTGTCTGCTCTTGCGGAGCTCGGTTCCCAGGTCTGCTCTTGCGGAGCTCGGTTCTGTGTCTGCTCTTGCGGGAGCTCGGTTCTGTGTCTGCTCTTGCGGGAGCTCGGTTCTGTGTCTGCTCTTGCGGGAGCTCGGTTCTGTGTCTGCTCTTGCGGGAGCTCGGTTCTGTGTCTGCTCTTGCGGAGCTCGGTTCTGTGTCTGCTCTGCGGGAGCTCGGTTCTGTGTCTGCTCTTGCGGGAGCTCGGTTCTGTGTCTGCTCTTGCGGGAGCTCGGTTGTGTCTGCTCTTGCGGGAGCTCGGTTGTGTCTGCTCTTGCGGGAGCTCGGTTTGTGTCTGCTCTTGCGGGAGCTCGGTTGTGTCTGCTCTTGCGGGAGCTCGGTTGTGTCTGCTCTTGCGGGAGCTCGGTTGTGTCTGCTCTTGCGGGAGCTACTTCTGTGTCTGCTCTTGCGGGAGCTACTTCTGTGTCTGCTCTTGCGGGAGCTGCTTCTGTGTCTGCTCTTGCGGGAGCTACTTCTGTGTCTGCTCTTGCGGGAGCTACTTCTGTGTCTGCTCTTGCGGGAGCTGCTTCTGTGTCTGCTCTTGCGGGAGCTACTTCTGTGTCTGCTCTTGCGGGAGCTACTTCTGTGTCTGCTCTTGCGGGAGCTACTTCTGTGTCTGCTCTTGCGGGAGCTACTTCTGTGTCTGCTCTTGCGGGAGCTACTTCTGTGTCTGCTCTTGCGGGAGCTCGGTTTTGTGTCTGCTCTTGCGGGAGCTCGGTTGTGTCTGTTGCGGGAGCTCGGTTGTGTCTGCTCTTGCGGGAGCTCGGTTGTGTCTGCTCTTGCGGGAGCTCGGTTGTGTCTGCTCTTGCGGGAGCTCGGTTGTGTCTGCTCTTGCGGGAGCGGTTGTGTCTGCTCTTGCGGGAGCTCGGTTGTGTCTGCTCTTGCGGGAGCTCGGTTGTGTCTGCTCTTGCGGGAGCTCGGTTGTGTCTGCTCTTGCGGGAGCTCGGTTGTGTCTGCTCTTGCGGGAGCTCGGTTGTGTCTGCTCTTGCGGGAGCTCGGTTGTGTCTGCTCCGGGAGCTCGGTTGTGTCTGCTCTTGCGGGAGCTCGGTTGTGTCTGCTCTTGATAGAGTTCGGCATGTCTGTGGTGATGCAGACTCGTTATGTTCGTTGTTTGTATCCCTCTGTCTTTAGGCGTTGTCTGCATTCCCTGCACCGCTGGCTCGTTGTTTGTGTCCCTGGACCAGAGTTAATTGTGTGCAAACAGTGGTTTGCACAAAAATTTTTTGGGGGCGTGTTACGTCCCCAGAGTTCTGGGTTCGTTTTTTGGGATTGTTTTGTTGCTGGTGGTTGTTGTGTTTGTGTTTCCCACAGGCAAGAAGGCTTTTGAGACTGATCCAGCAGCTGATTGGTTGTTCAACTGGTGATTGGGACTTGGGACTCCGCCCCTTCATCAGTGTCTGCAGCTGCCTGGGCTCTTTAAAAAGCCCAGGTTTGGATCAGTTGGCTCGGTTCCTGCTGACTGGTTGGTTTGTAACATGTGGGGATCTTTATGGTTTTGGGATGGATTCCCTGACATTTTTGTTTAGCACCTTTGGCCTTGTTTTGTGTGTATTAGTTTATCCCTGTTTTGTGTTCCAGTTGGCAGGACGGAGCATTTTGTTTGGTGATTGTTTGTGATTATAATTTGTAATAATTGTCTTTCTCTCCTTTGTTGTTCTTTAGGGAGTTGGGGAGTAGATTTAGAGCTACCCCGGGGTATACATCACCCGTAGGTATACTTCTGTCTAGAACCACTAGCTAGACCTGGGCGGACCACCAGCTGTATGTTTGTTTAGGGCACCTGGGTCGTGTGCCAGATAGGGGTTCTTATGTGTTTGTGTTGCTTGGAGGTTAGTGGTTGTGTTTTGTTTATTTCTTTGCTTTGGTCTGTCCAGCCCTCCCCAATTTCCTAAGAACGTTAGTATTGTTTAGTATTTACGTAATACCGTGGCTAAATAAAAGCATTGTTTTACGGTATTTTTAGTTGTCCTTTTCTCGCACCACAACACCATACTCCCTTTGCTGGCATCGGTGGGCCTGAGCAATGGGTTATCTGGTTCCCCTCCCTTTAGGGAGCTGGAACGTAACAACCTCACATCCTGTATGGCTGCACTGCAGTCTCGTTTCTTATGTATGTCATTACCTCACATCCTGTATGGCTGCACTGCAGTCTCGTTTCTTATGCAAGTCATTACCTCACATCCTGTATGGCTGCACTGCAGTCTCGTTTCTTATGTAAGTCATTACCTCACATCCTGTATGGCTGCACTGCAGTCTCGTTTCTTATGTAAGTCCTTACCTGACATCCTGTATGGCTGCACTGCGGTCCCGTTTCGTAAGTCATTACCTCACATCCTGTATGGCTGCACTGCGGTCCCGTTTCTTATGTAAGTCATTACCTCACATCCTGTATGGCTGCACTGCGGTCCCGTTTCTTAAGTCATTACCTCAAATCCTGTATGGCAGCACTGCGGTCCCGTTTCTTAAGTCATTACCTCACATCCTGTATGGCTGCACTGCGGTCCCGTTTCTTAAGTCATTACCTCACATCCTGTATGGCTGCACTGCAGTCTCGTTTCTTATGCAAGTCATTACCTCACATCCTGTATGGCTGCACTGCGGTCCCGTTTCTTATGTAAGTCATTACCTCACATCCTGTATGGCTGCACTGCGGTCCCGTTTCTTAAGTCATTACCTCACATCCTGTATGGCTGCACTGCGGTCCTGTTTCTTATGTAAGTCATTACCTCACATCCTGTATGGCTGCACTGCGGTCCCGTTTCTTGCCCCAGATCTTTAGTGAGTTGGTCAGGAGGATAATGAACTCTCCATTCTTCATGCCGACTGAGACCATCTCCCCATCAGGACTGTAGCTGGCACACTTTGCTGGGTGACCCAGGCTCACTTTGTTCAGGAGTTTCTATCAGGTAAACAAACAGCAGAGTTGCCGCAACACCCAAGACAAACAGCTCAAAAGAAACCAAGAACACCAAGGATTACACAAACATCGATTGAAGATTTTTTTTAAAGTCTCCAGAAGTAAATTATTAATGACATTTAATATGTGTTCAAACAGATAATTCTACTCAGCAGAAACACACAGCGTATATATAACATACAGCGTATATATAACACACAGCGTGTATATATAACACACAGCGTGTATATATAACACACAGCGTGTATATATAACACACAGCGTGTATATATAACACACAGCGTGTATATATAACACACAGCGTGTATATATAACACACAGCGTGTATATATAACACACAGCGTGTATATATAACACACAGCGTGTATATATAACACACAGCGTGTATATATAACACACAGCGTGTATATATAACACACAGCGTATATATAACACACAGCGTATATATAACACACAGCGTATATATAACACACAGCGTATATATAACACACAGCGTATATATATATAACACACAGCGTATATATATATAACACACAGCGTATATATATATAACACACAGCGTATATATATATAACACACAGCGTATATATATATAACACACAGCGTATATATATAACACACAGCGTATATATATAACACACAGCGTATATATATAACACACAGCGTATATATATAACACACAGCGTGTATATATAACACACAGCGTGTATATATAACACACAGCGTGTATATATAACACACAGCGTGTATATATAACACACAGCGTGTATATATAACACACAGCGTGTATATATAACACACAGCGTGTATATATAACACACAGCGTGTATATATAACACACAGCGTGTATATATAACACACAGCGTATATATATATAACACACAGCGTATATATATATAACACACAGCGTATATATATATAACACACAGCGTATATATATATAACACACAGCGTATATATATATAACACACAGCGTATATATATATAACACACAGCGTATATATATATAACACACAGCGTATATATATATAACACACAGCGTATATATATATAACACACAGCGTATATATATATAACACACAGCGTATATATATATAACACACAGCGTATATATATATAACACACAGCGTATATATATATAACACACAGCGTATATATATATAACACACAGCGTATATATATATAACACACAGCGTATATATATATAACACACAGCGTATATATATATAACACACAGCGTATATATATAACACACAGCGTATATATATAACACACAGCGTATATATATAACACACAGCGTATATATATAACACACAGCGTGTATATATAACACACAGCGTGTATATATAACACACAGCGTGTATATATAACACACAGCGTGTATATATAACACACAGCGTATATAATCACTGTACCTTGTCTGCAAGGTTCCATATGCGGATGGTACCATCATCACTGGCAGAGATGAAGAGGTCTTTAGAGGGGTGTGTGGCCAGGCCCCAGATCTCCCCCTGCATGTGACCGTTGATTAGGATGTTGGATGCGGCGTTCTTCTCCCCCACCTCAATGATCTCACCATCCTGAGTGCCTACCAGTATCTTACCCTGGTAGACAGAAGTAGAAGGTTAGTGTTTTCAATCCTTAAAATGCCCAGCTGAAGCTATAGACTTAAATTAACAAAATAATGATGCCATTCCAAACTCAACATGAATGTCGGGTTCAAGCAACATGGCACATCTCCTATACTGTAACTGGCATGTCACATCCCCCCCCATAATGCAACTGCCATGTCACATCTCCCATAATGCAACTGCCATGTCACATCTCCGATACTGCAAGTGCCATATCACATCTCCAATACTGCAACTGCCATGTCACATCTCCTATACTGTAACTGGCATGTCACATCCCCCATAATGCAACTGCCATGTCACATCTCCCATAATGCAACTGCCATGTCACATCTCCGATACTGCAAGTGCCATATCACATCTCCTATATTGCAACTGCCTTGTCACATCTCCCATAATGCAACTGCCATGTCACATCTCCCATAATGCAACTGCCATGTCACATCTCCGATACTGCAACTGCCATGTCACATCTCCTATACTGCAACTGCCATGTCACATCTCCTATACTGCAACTGCCATGTCACATCTCCCATAATGCAACTGCCATGTCACATCTCCCATATTGCAACTGCCATGCCACATCTCCGATACTGTAACTGCCATGTCAAATCCCCCATAATGCAACTGCCATGTCACATCTCCGATACTGCAACTGCCATGTCACATCCCCCATAATGCAACTGTCATGTCACATCTTCCATAATGCATCCATTGTGGCTAATGTTGCTGGGTGGGCTAGGGGTTACTAGACACTGCTACAGTCTGACAGTCACAGGAACACCAACAAAGCAATTTCCACCCAAATTACTTATTTTCTATGAAAGAAATAAGTGAATCTGAGGCACTATTACCTTCTCGGATCCCGAATATCTGTAACAAATGTTCTGTACCAGTTCAGGGAAGATAAACAAGGACCAACAGAGTGTGAATGAGCATCCAGCATAATTTTCAGTTATTAATAAGGGAAATGAAATGCTGACTCATGAAAACAAATCAAATCTACAGTCTAATCCCCAGTCCATCCAATAAGAGAGCAATTTTACCGAAGATTGATAACCAATACATCAAAATGAAAATTGCCAGAAATATGTTCAGGTATTACAACTGCTTTCGGCTGAGTGTGTGTGTGTGCTGGTGTGTGTGTGTGTGCTGGTGTGTGTGCTGGTGTGCGTGCTGTTGTCTGCGTGCTGGTGTGTGTGCTGTTGTGTGTGTGCTGGTGGTGCGTGCTGGTGCGTGGGTGCTGGTGTGTGTGCGTGCTGGTGTGTGTGTGCTGGTGTGTGTGTGTGCTGGTGCGTGTGTGCTGGTGCGTGTGTGCTGGTGTGTCTGCGTGCTGGTGTGTGTGTGTGCTGGTGTGTGTGTGCTGGTGTGTGCGTGCTGGTGTGTGTGTGTGTGTGTGTGCTGGTGTGTGTGTGTGCTGGTGTGTGTGTGTGCTGGTGTGTGTGTGTGCTGGTGTGTGCGTGCTGGTGTGTGTGTGTGCTGGTGTGTGCTGGTGCTGGTGTGTGTGTGTGTGTGTGCCTGTGCTGGTGTGTGTTTGTGTGTGCTGGTGTGCGTGTGCTGGTGTGTGCGTGCTGGTGTGTGCGTGCTGGTGTGTGCGTGCTGGTGTGTGTGCGTGTGCTGGTGTGCGCGTGCTGGTGTGTGTGTGTGTGCTGGTGTGTGCGTGCTGGTGTGTGTGTGTGCTGGTGTGTGCGTGCTGGTGTGTGTGTGTGTGCGTGTGCTGGTGTGTGTTTGTGTGTGCTGGTGTGCGTGTGCTGGTGTGCGCATGCTGGTGTGTGTGCTGGTGTGTGTGTGTGCTGGTGTGCGCGTGCTGGTGTGTGTGTGTGTGTGCTTGCTGGTGTGTGCGTGCTGGTGTGTGTGTGTGTGCGTGCTGGTGTGTGCGTGCTGGTGTGTGTGTGTGTGCGTGCTGGTTTGTGCGTGCTGGTGTGTGTGCTGGTGTGTGCGTGCTGGTGTGTGTGTGTGCGTGCTGGTGTGTGTGTATGTGTGTGCTGGTGTGTGTGTATGTGTGTGCTGGTGTGTGCGTGCTGGTGTGTGCGTGCTGGTGTGTGCATGCTGTTGTGTGCGTGCTGGTGTCTGCGTGCTGGTGTCTGCGTGCTGGTGTGTGTGTGCGTGCGTGCGTGCGTGCTGGTGTGTGTGTGCGTGCGTGCTGGTGTGTGCGTGCGTGCTGGTGTGTGCGTGCGTGCTGGTGTGTGCGTGCGTGCTGGTGTGTGCTGGTGCGTAGAACTAACCTTGCCCCGACAAACAGACCTCACACACTCAACGGTCTGTCCCGTCTCCAGCTGAAATGCTCTGCAGCGCTTCATCTCCTGGTCCCAGAGTTTCACTGCTCCGCCCTCCTTTGTACTGAGGAAGAGCACACATTATAATCATTATCCATCATCATCATCAACAGTTGTTCCAGTTGTATTGTTTACTTTTGAAAACCTGTGTGTGAGAGTTACAGAACGTGGCTCATTATTAGTGATGCATCAGTAGTGAACTCACGGTCTCTCCTTGCCCCCGGTGACGATGAGACCGTCCCTCAGTGTGGTGTACATAGTGAACACTGGACCGGTGTGGGCTTTGGCCACGACACGGAGAAGGAAGTGGTCCTTCCACACGTACACATCCCCGTTTATGGCACCCGTGAATGTTAGGTTGTTCTGGGGGAAGAGAAGCCACACAGGGCGGGATCACCAGAACCACTCAACAGTCAATGGTCCTTAAATGAATGGCGGAACAAATGCCTGATTACATGCCTGATTACACTGGTCTTTGAGTATGTCTTTACTCACCGCACCAAAAGCCACAGACAACATGGTCTGCATCCTGCCATCCTCCACCGAGCCAACAACTCCTTTTTTATACATCAGAGAGCCTCCAGCCAGAGTCCAGAACTTGATGTGTTTGATCCCAACAGACACAAACTGAGAATCTGAGTCTGGCCGGAACTCCACAACAAAGATCCTGTCTGGATGGCCTCCTTTACTGGTAACCTTTGCACCTGGAGAAGGGAGAACACACGCGCACATTTTGTCAATATGTGGGAACCTGAAAATGAAAACCCCAAAACAAACCCCTAACCACGAAATAGCCTTATTCCCCGCACCAAATACATTGGAACAGATACTTAGATACTTGTGGGGACTTCTGGTCCCAATAAAAAAAACTGGATATCGCTCAATATTTCACTGTACACAACTAGTGGCCTCACCTTCCTGCCAGCGCCACACAGTGATGCTATGTTCTGGCTCCAGCCCCACAGAGAGCAGCAGCTTGCCCGTGGCGCTGAAGTTGACGTAGCCCACCCCCTTGGTGTGAGAGCACCGTAGGATGGACAGTGTTTGTTTACTCATGGCGTCCCACACGTGGATGGAGGGGGTGGTGCCTAGAGCGGAGGAACAAACAGAATACTCCGATCAGGTGGATACAGCATGTGTGTCTCTGCAGACAGAATGTCTCCACAGGGGATATAGATGAAATCAATACGGACGAATACACAGGGAGACAGGCACGGGACGAGGCTAAGGACAGGCTAAGTGGAACAGGACAGGCCACTGGGAAACAGCGGCGGAACAGCAAGAGAATCAACCTATTGGATAAAACGGGGGAAAGTGTTTTACCTGGTAGGTCAGTCACTTCACCTGTAGTGTGTGAGCGATGGAAATGAGGCCGCAAAAGAACAAATGAAATCTAAAGTGAGTGCCCACTCGGATGCCGCCGAAGGTAATATGAAATAAAGCACCGGTAAAAATTGATTCTAGCACCAAATGAAAAGAAAATGTGACAAGGCAGATGAGTCACCGGCAAACGGCAAACAGCAAACGACAAAGGCCGTTGCATTTAATTTATTTTTCTCTCTTGTACACACTCATTCCATGCGCGAATGTAATGAATAATAAGAACGAATACGTGCGTAACACAAACCCAATAACAAAATCATGTTCTTTGAGGGCGGCGGCGCATTACATACCAATCTGTCCGGTAGCAATGACATTTTTGTATTTTGGATGTTGATTGACAGTCAAGCAGAGGATGTCATCAGTATGTTCCAGGTAGAAACTCTGAGTCCCTGTAAAGAGTCAGCGTCGAATACACAGTCAGCCGCCGTTTCGAACGCACCCATGCTTACACAATAAGTTCTGAGGTGAATACCGAACACGGTGTTCGGCAGCGTGACCGTGCGGCTGTACCGGTGGTGAGACTGTGCACCATGGCCGTGGCCGCCGTGTGGAAGACGATGTCCGCACCGTTGTTGAGGTAGTGTAGGTTGTTACGACAATCGAAGCCCCTGAACCCGAACACGTGATCCAGTATCAGGTCCTGAAGTACACAGGTTACCAGGTCCAGTCACACACCAAACACGGAAGCAACACTGCATGTAAAAGTGTTTTCTGTGACCGTACGGTTACGAACCTCAACAAGCTTTTTTTTTTTGGTTATATTGTTCTTCTGCAGCTTCTCTGGTTGTGGAGCAGCTCGGCTGACAGGAGGCCTGCAGAGCGAGAACAGGTAGTTCTGCCTCTGATAAATATATATACTAACATGAATACAAACATACTCTGTTTTTTATCAGAGTGATTTCATTAGAAAACACAGCAATGCCACATAGAGGGTTGTTATTTGTTGTCCATTCCCTAGTTTTTCCGCAGTAGGCAACATGTGCATTAAGCTAATTAAAATAGGGAGTGCCGACATAAAACCAATGTATAAAAAGTGAAAATACAAAAATGTTTACAAGCCCAACAACTCACAAAACGTTTTAGATTATCTTAGGGGTATTCAATGCTGCATCTTCACGAAGCACATTGTTTGTCTACAGAACCAGGATCCGGGGATATAGATTTCACAGGGTATTTCACTTGTTGACTTATACCGGAGTGCTTGTGAGGATGGCAGCATGCAACAAATGCTACAAATTATCTTCCAACTTGACAATATTATAATTAGCAAATCAGGAAATCAATTTACCCTATGAAACGTTGGGGTTTTGATCCTCTGGAACACGGCCATGTTTTTCTACAGTATCTTTCCTTTTACTAATGTACATATTACAGTTGGGTTGCTTTTCCATTAGTGAAACATCCATGTTACCAACTACAACTTGAAGAATAGTTAACGAATGAACAGAAACAGTATTAGCATTGCTATTGTATATAATTGCATGTTCATTACTCCAAATGGCCCTACTGTTTATAAATACAGAAACGTATAGTTTGCCTCATAAAACTGTACTTGACAAGTACACAGTTGTAACACGATACAGACCGTGCTACATTAAATACATACATTTTCCCATGACTTTTTCCACATGATGACTTTTGAACCAGACACTGCACAGATATCAACAAGGTGTGCACACCACATTTACAATGTCAATCAGGGGAAACCTCTACATGACAACCAAATACGACGACACATTTACCAGTTAGGTGAGGCCACATTTAACATGTAGGGCAAGAAGCCACAATGAGCAACGTCATCTCTGACCTAACTAAAAAAAAAAATTAAAAAAAATTAAGTGACTGTTCCTGTCAGAACGAATTTAGATTTCCCAATAATGTGGCCTTGCTGAGATCTGAGGATCATTTTTGGGTTTTAATCCACAAGTCTCAGCAAGGTTGTTCTTTTAATACAACTCATACAGAATCCAACTAATATCTGACACAAACAGGGCCATTAATGGAAGAATAAAAGCTACTGCTCCTAAACCAAAGGTTCACTTAAAAGTGTAAATGCTCCAGTGAGCACACAGACACACACAGATACACAAAGACACACACAGACACACACAGACACACACAAATACACACAGACACACACAGACACACACAGATACACACAGATACACACAGACACACACAGATACACACAGATACACACAGATACACACAGATACACACAGACACACACAGATACACACACAGATACACACACGCACACACAGACACACACAGATACACACCGACACACACAGATACACACACACACACAGATATACACAGAGAGACACACACAGACACACACACACACACACACACACAAGACACTACCGGTTCAAAGGAAAACACATATTAAAGTTTAAATCCCTACAGGAATCCAACCGTTGTGATGAGGATGCAGAAGCGCTGGTTATACAGCACCATCACTGTGTGCAATGGCCTGGTATAACTACAGGGTTCACACACACACACACACACACACACACACTGGTGAAGCATCAGAGCTCAACAGTGATCGCCAGAGTCACATGCATGGGTTTAATGTATTACAGCTCATAGACTCAACTGTTCCTATCTGAGCAGCCTTTAGTCAGCATCGTTTGGATGTTTTTTGCATGGCACGAAGCTTATATTTCCATCGTATACTTTCTCCTGTTTCCTCAGGCTATCAGACTATGGCTTATATGTGTATATTCTGGTTATTATAGTTTTGGGGGGATTTTATGCTTTATATTGAACCGAAGTAGGCGGGAATCAAACCCATGCTGTAGCAGTGTGTGTGTGTGTGTAGCTAAGGCAGCGTGGACTGCTAATGTGCTCAGACTCCTACCTTTAACATTACTGTCTGTAATTGGTTCATCAGCATTATATGAAGTGTTATGACACAACACCACAGGTCAAATACGTAGTGAATTATCTCCGACTGACTGAAAAATGATCTACGCTAAGGCCGGATTGTTACGATGGAGGACGTCGTCCTCGGTCCACCTCTCTACTGGAACAGGAAAAATAAGATGGAAAAGAGATCTGACCCAGTGGCCGTTAAGCTCTGCAGTCTGGATGCTGAGATGCAGCCGTGATCAGACGGGAAGAAGTTGACCGTCACCATGCTCGGACAAACAGTCAGAACAGAGAGACGGAGACAATGGGAACCGGAGACAACGGGAACCGGAGACAATGGGAACCGGAGACAATGGGAACCGGAGACAATGGGAACCGGAGACAACGGGAACCGGAGACAATGGGAACCGGAGACAACGGGAACCGGAGACAATGGGAACCGGAGCCACGTTAGAACAAACAAGACACACGTCACCCACTTTACCTGGATCCCCTTGATAGCAGTTGGACAGAACCAAGTCAGAGATTTAGAGGACACAGGTCAGAGTCCGAACTGACCCACAGCATAACTAGAACCTAGGCTATATATATATAAATATAAAGGCTCATGCAACAAGCAGCCTGGTGAGCTGTTAGCCCATCATTCCCACCTGCTGTGAACCATGCTCTGACTGACTGTTTCAGCATGCCAGAATAAGAGAGGAGTAGTGTGGGTGAGAGAGGAGTAGTGTGGGGTGAGAGAGGAGTAGTGTGGGGTGAGAGAGGAGTAGTGCGGGGTGGGAGAGGAGTAGTGCGGGGTGAGAGAGGAGTAGTGCGGGGTGAGAGGTGTAGTGCGGGGTGAGAGAGGAGTAGTGCGGGGTGAGAGAGGTGTAGTGTGGGGTGAGAGAGGAGTAGTGTGGGGTGAGAGAGGAGTAGTGTGGTGTGAGAGAGGAGTAGTGTGGGGTGAGAGAGGAGTAGTGTGGGGTGAGAGAGGAGTAGTGTGGGGTGAGAGAGGAGTAGTGTGGGGTGAGAGAGGAGTAGTGTGGGGTGAGAGAGGAGTAGTTTGGTGTGAGAGAGGAGTAGTGTGGGGTGAGAGAGGAGTAGTGTGGGGTGAGAGAGGAGTAGTGTGGGGTGAGAGAGGAGTAGTGTGGGGTGAGAGAGGAGTAGTGTGGGGTGAGAGAGGAGTAGTGTGGGGTGAGAGAGCACATTGGTCTACAGAGTGATTAGGGGACTGGGCCGTACCAGGGGCTTCCTGTGAAACCTGGACAATAGAACTCCTAAGAGGGCAGGGAGGGAGGAGGAGGAAGAGGAGAAGCACAGGGAGATAGGAATGTGTCAGTATCTCCGTCTAATCACTCGAGGAGTTAAGGGAAAAACAAAACGTTCCGATTTCTGGGGCTCCACAAGTTCAGTGGATGAAGAGAGAGTAGGAGAAAGGTGTATCCTGCATTACTGAGGATGCTCTACAATCACTATAAAAAGATGAATTTATCACAAATCAAATGACACTAACCTATCTGGAATAAAAAGGTATAATTCACATTACTTCCTCAAGGATTAGAGGAAGATATGTGATATTGACACCCATGGGATATACATGATAATCAACATACATAGACATAAACATACCACATGAACATGGTTTACATTATATTCAGATCCCTGGACCACAAACTAATTTGAATGTTAGAAATGCCATATCTGCCCACGCAACCAACTGCTACACTTTTACTGAAAATAAATAATGGAAATTCCGCCCACATCCAATAGCTACCAGAGAATGCATGCATTGGTTACATACTTACGGCATTATTATGCATGCATTAGTGACATATTTACTGCATTATTATGCATGCATTGGTTACATAGTTACTGCATTATTATGCATGCATTAGTGACATATTTACTGCATTATTATGCATGCATTAGTGACATACTTACTGCATTATTATGCATGCATTAGTGACATATTTACTGCATTATTATGCATGCATTAGTGACATACTTACTGCATTATTATGCATGCATTGGTTACATAGTTACTGCATTATTTATGCATGCATTAGATACATACTTACTGCATTATTATGCATGCATTAGTTACATACTTACTGCATTATTATGCATGCATTAGTTACATACTTACTGCATTATTATGCATGCATTAGTTACATACTTACTGCATTATTAGGCATGCATTAGTTACATACTTACTTGACAATGCCCTGCCTCCAAAGGAATGCAAGTTAAAACACAATAGAGATATTAAGTGTTTCTGCAGACACCATCCAGCGCCATAGGGGAGACCACAGACAGTAGTGTTGAGGGGACAACCAGCACCAGTCATATGGGAGACCACAGACAGTAGTGTTGAGGGGACAACCAGCACCAGTCATAGGGGAGACCACAGACAGTAGTGTTGAGGGGACAACCAGCACCAGTCATATGGGAGACCACAGACAGTAGTGTTCAGGGGACAACCAGCACCAGTCATATGGGAGACCACAGACATTAGTGTTGAGAGGACAACCAGCACCAGTCATATGAGAGACCACAGACAGTAGTGTTGAGGGGACAACCAGCACCAGTCATATGGGAGACCACAGACAGTAGTGTTGAGGGGACAACCAGCACCAGTCATATGGGAGACCACAGACAGTAGTGTTGAGGGGACAACCAGCACCAGTAATATAAGAGACCACAGACAGTAGTGTTGAGGGGACAACCAGCACCAGTCACAGGGGAGACCACAGACAGTAGTGTTGAGGGGACAACCAGCACCAGTCATATGGGAGACCACAGACAGTAGTGTTGAGGGGACAACCAGCACCAGTCATATGGGAGACCACAGACAGTAGTGTTGAGGGGACAACCAGCACCAGTCATATGAGAGACCACAGACAGTAGTGTTGAGGGGACAACCAGCACCAGTAATATGAGAGACCACAGACAGTAGTGTTGAGGGGACAACCAGCACCAGTCATATGGGAGACCACAGACAGTAATGTTGAGGGGACAACCAGATTGTCTGTAAGCTGGTTTATAATCTAAATGATGCTCAACTGGTTAAACAATTTTTATGGTCTATACATGGAAGAACTGAGGACAAAGTCCCCATTCATAACAAATTGCTTTAATATGTGAAACTGCACCATTTTTACTTTACTTTTACTTTGATTTCTCAAAATTCTACAACCAAATACGTTTTATTATAATAATTTATCTAAAACAAATTGTATATATTTTGGAAATGTAAATAAAATAGCTTCATAAAATTGGCTCATTTTACAACTTGAATCCAGCATAAATCATTATTTATCTGTTATTATACAGTATATTGGTACAGAATAAAAAACATATTTTTGCCACTCATAATAAAGGTCCGATGCCTTACCAGGAAACGTTCATGCCCCATATTGGGACCGTAACCGCTAGCCTGGGAACCTCTGCTATGTAGTCTCAGATTTATTGAGATGCTGCCAATGACACTCTATGGGTGTGGAATGGAAGAAACAGATACAACACAAAATCACATGCGTCTAACGCTATATGCAACATTGTGACAGGATAACTTCACTATATATCACACGCAACGTAACGCCAGACAGATACCAAACACGCACATCCAATGTTCCACAACATCACAGACAGATGGACCACACATAAGACATGCACCCGGCATTCAGTCCCAGCGGGCTCCACCCACATACCCAGGACAATCTATGGTATCATAGCAACAGCGCTGACTAATGTGGAGGAAGTATTGGTAAAGGATGACACACATAGTTTTGAAGGACACAAAATTGACATATCGATACAGATCTTCATATGAGCACAAAATGAGGCCTCCTTTTATATAGCCTTTTTGGGGAAGCAGTGAATATACTATATTTTATATATTCTAACATTGCCTTCTACTTGCGAATAACGTAAGCGACGTACTAAAAAGTAATCTCAGTCTGTATCTTACAAACAAGACGAAACTGTATGTCAACACTACAATGACTATCTCAGAGGGTTTGAAAGGATGAATACTGTAGACAGAGAGATACAGAAACAACACAGATATGCTGCGATATGTACAGTAGGTAACTATAAACTTAAATGAAGGGATTCAAAAGGAATGGTGCAGTTCAGATTTTGGTCAACAGATGGCACAACTATTCCTTTAATGGATATGTAATCTTTGGATGTTATGAGAGTTAGTCGGACTAGAATCCAATAATTTCCATTTCTTACTATTCAACATTGTTTAATAGCTTCATACTTTATAACAGCCAAACGCCCTGAGACTTATGTTACACCTCCTTCACTTTAAGTCCCAATACAGTGTTCAGTCCCACCTATCACCCAGCTGTATGGGAACTGTGGGCGGAGACACAGGAGCGTGGGTGTACCTTTCCTCTGCGGATAACTCCTTCAGTTGCTGGTGGGGTTTGATGCCACACATTTCCCGGATGCTGACAGCATAGATCTTACTGGTGTAGTTAATGGATTTCTCCCTGGCGACGTCACTGTCATAACCTACACACACACACACGCCCACAGGGAACCAATCAGAGCAACGGGCGGGTAGTGTTAGTGTACCACTGTAGTGCACTGAACCGTTTCAATCAGAAGCCCTGAGAACATTTCCGTTTACCTCCATCCTCCTCAATGTCGTCATCGGACTCCTCGCTGTCCACAGGGTTCTCCTTACGTCCCTCTCCTGCTCTCTCCAGGGCCCAGATCATCAGGGCCGTGTCAGCTCCACCTATGGTCAGTAACGCCGTATCATCCTGTGCCCATCGCACGTTGGTGACATGGGCACTGTGACCCACGTACTTCTTGAAGCGGGCGTACTGACCCTGTGGAGGGCGTGGACAGAGTCACAGAAAACGACTGTAAAAAATGCAGTTCAACCGAATGACACACGTCCAAATCAATGTCGATTGTGTGAAATGTTGTGGGTTCATCTGAGTGCCTCTCTGGCCCCACCCTGGCTGGATAGCTGAAGAGCTTCAGGAAACCAAAATCATCTCCGGTGGCGAGCAGCTTCTTGTCTCTGGTGAGTGAGGCAGCGTTGACGTCTGTGATGTCACTGTGTGTGGGCCAGATGCCCTCACAGGTGGGACCCAGAACACAAGTCCAAGTTCCCCACTCCATCTTCTCTATCTGTCAGGCAAAAACACACACACACACACTCTGAATAGTATAATTATTAATAAAAAGGTATGCAGAGATGAAAACAAGGTATGTACTCTGTTAGAATAAAGCACCCAGAGATTCACATTTAATAAGGATTGTCCCTGTATGCGAGTACACCCAGAGAGGCAGCCCACGACCATGGACACAGAGCAGTATCACTTATGTAGCCCAGGCATTTAAACGCCACGTCCAGTCAACCTGTGTGCATGAATCCCCAGAATCCCCAGATCCTAAAATATCATATTGAGTGCTCTAGAGGCTGCTGTGCTCTAGAGGCTGCTGTGCTCTAGAGGCTGCTGTGCTCTAGAGGCTGCTGTGCTCCAGAGGCTGCTGTGCTCTAGAGGCTGCTGTGCTCTAGAGGCTGCTGTGCTCTAGAGGCTGCTGTGCTCTAGAGGCTGATGTGCTCTAGAGGCTGATGTGCTCTAGAGGCTGATGTAGTTGCTGTGGCCACACAGGCAGAACATGATACTTAAGCAGCGTGTCAACAAAGCAAGTCAGAACACACTAATTTGCTTTAGAGAGTGTGGATGTATGTATAGTTGAACAGGTTTAGCAGTTATACAAGAATAATTTGTAATGTATTAGTTATAAATGTATAATTTTTCCTTTAGTTGGGACTCACCTCAGAATTTCGTATGGTTTGCCTCTTTCCTCTGGGTGCTTCAAAGAATATTTGCTCTTTAGCACCTGAATTCACTTGCAGCAATTTACCTATGACAAAAAAACTTCATAAAATCCAAAGACAAAACCCAACTAGAAACAAAGTACCCAGACAACATAGACATAAAACATGAGAGTCCGTAGGCAAAAAAGTACTCACTACATACTACAGACATACTACACACTACAGACATACTACACACTTACGACATACTACATACTGCAGACATACTACAGACTACATACATACTACAGACATACTACATACTATTAGCGTGTATTCAAGCTCTGCTGCCACCACAAACTCACCACGTGAGTCCCAGTCTATATGAGTGATGTAGCTAGATGCTCCTCTGCAGATGCCCACCCGTTTGCTGGACAGAACATTGTAGATATCCACAAAGTTGTCATGGGAGGCCACAGCAAGGTATTTACCAACATCTGAGGAGGAAGTCATGGAACCAGACGTTAGTACCTCAGCCTGCTGTGGAATAACACTATTGAGTGACATCTAACAGCATACATTATACAAATCTGTGAAATATGAAATATGTCAAAATATTAACAGTGTTATGTTACACAAACTGGAATAAACCAAACTGAGCTCAATCTCAGCTCAAGCAAACCAGTCAGAAGATTGCCGTACCAGGACAGATGTCGAAAGTTACCTTGTGAAAACCTGATGTCAGAGATTGACTCCTTCCTGTGATGGAACGTCACCAGGTCCTCCAGAGTGTCAGAATTCACTACCAAGAAACTACCATCATTGAGACCCACGGCTAAGGCTTTACCATCAGGGGAAAAAGCACAGCATCTTCCACCTGACACACACACACACACAAAGTTACACACTGCCAAAATGGACATCCGGACTGACTGACAGACACAGGAACAGAAGGTGACACTGGAGTGCCTTACGCTTGACGCTGACAGAAATGAATAAGTCATTCGTTGACGAGGATAGCGACATTAGCTAACCTTTTTTAAGTTTGCGTACAGCTAACATGCGGTGGTTGGTGGAGAGCTCCCATATCCGGAGGGTTTTATCGTCACTCACTGTGGCACATATGGGAAGTAGAGGGTGTGCAGCCAGGCCCCATACCTCCCCTTCCATGTGACCCTGAAACCACACACACACACACACACACACACACACACACAGCTGTCAATCACCACTGACTTGATCCTTATCTCTCTGACTCTCCCCAAAAACGCTTCACCACAAAATACACATAGGATCTCAGATCCTTTGATCTCAGATGTCAGATATTCATTTCGACCGACGACACTTCCCTACCGATCGTTAATAACTCATCCTTATCATGTCTGTTCACCATGGCAACAGAGCTAGGTACCTGGGGTCCGGGAGGCTGTGACCGTGAGCTGTTGGGCTTTGGGGAACCACCACAGATACACACACACACACACGTACACGGACACACATACACACACGCACACACACGCCAGGTGCACATCGACATGGTAAACAATGGCAGGTTTGACAAAAATGTGGAAGAATTTATTTATTTATTTAAACTAATTAAGCTATTTTTTAAACCGGGCTGGATAATCCAGAGGGAACAAAGAGCTTTTCGGAGCCAGCCAAGCAGCAAACTGTCACATTGCCTCAGATAAGCACGAATGTATTTATGAATACAGTCCCTGAGTAGAGAATGAAGTAAATAACAAGCCAAGACATCTAAAACTCTGGGTAAAGGGAGTTCTGGTAACACTTGAGGGCTGTTGTTCTACAGCAGTATCCTGTTCGACCTTTGGTTAGGTCAGAAAACACGTGCACACACAAACAAACAAAGCCAGCTACACAGTGAATATATATATACACACACACACACACACGCGCACACACACACACACACTCACACGCACACACACCTGGACCAGCAGGGTCATTGGTCCACTTTTGTCCATTTCAAGTATTTCTCCATTCTTGGTTCCCACCAGGATGTGTCCGTGTCCCAGAGTTATGGCACGAATGGAGGGGTTGTCCTCTAACAGCAGCCCTGTGGAAGACAGCAGGCTCACTGTAAACACATCCAACAACTGTAATCAGAACATCTATAGCAGCCAGAAGTATCCTACAAATGCATTAAACTACACTTTCACCAGTGGCCAAGAGATGGCAGCACTAAATAGGTAGGATGCAGCGGTCACTAAATAGGTAGGATGCAGCGGTCACTAAATAGGTAGGATGCAGCGGTCACTAAATAGGTAGGATGCAGCGGTCACTAAATAGGTAGGATGCAGCGGTCACTAAATAGGTAGGATGCAGTGGTCACTAAATAGGTAGGATGCAGCGGTCACTAAATAGATAGGATGCAGCGGTCACTAAATAGGTAGGATGCAGCGGTCACTAAATAGGTAGGATGCAGCGGTCACTAAATAGGTAGGATGCAGTGGTCACTAAATAGGTAGGATGCAGCGGTCACTAAATAGGTAGGATGCAGCGGTCACTAAATAGGTAGGATGCAGTGGTCACTAAATAGGTAGGATGCAGCGGTCACTAAATAGATAGGATGCAGCGGTCACTAAATAGGTAGGATGCAGCGGTCACTAAATAGATAGGATGCAGCGGTCACTAAATAGGTAGGATGCAGTGGTCACTAAATAGGTAGGATGCAGCGGTCACTAAATAGGTAGGATGCAGCGGTCACTAAATAGGAGAATACAGTGGTCACTAAATAGGTAGGATGCAGCGGTCACTAAATAGGTAGGATGCAGCGGTCACTAAATAGGTAGGATGCAGCGGTCACTAAATAGATAGGATGCAGCGGTCACTAAATAGATAGGATGCAGCGGTCACTAAATAGGAGAATACAGTGGTCACTAAATAGGTAGGATGCAGTGGTCACTAAATAGGTAAGATGCAGTGGTCACTAAATAGGAGAATACAGTGGTCACTAAATAGGTAGGATGCAGTGGTCACTAAATAGGTAGGATGCAGCGGTCACTAAATAGGAGAATACAGTGGTCACTAAATAGGTAGGATGCAGTGGTCACTAAATAGGAGAATACAGTGGTCACTAAATAGGAGAATACAGTGGTCACTAAATAGGAGAATACAGTGGTCACTAAATAGGAGAATACAGTGGTCACTAAATAGGAGAATACAGTGGTCACTAAATAGGAGAATACAGTGGTCACTAAATAGGAGAATACAGTGGTCACTAAATAGGAGAATACAGTGGTCACTAAATAGGAGAATACAGTGGTCACTAAATAGGAGAATAAAGTAGCATGGGCAGTTCAAGCTTTTACAAGAGAATAAAAGCCTTATATTGCGTTTGTGCATCTGTCATCCACTTTGGTGGACTGGTCAGCTACTGAACAGCAGAGGGTTATCCTACCTTTGGATCCTGGGGAGAGGGCTGCTCGCTTGATGGCGTAGGTCTTTAGGCACCTCTCAAACATGTCTTCCCAAAGCTCCACCACCCCGTCTTTCCCACCTGTCACAAAGCCCTGGAGGAAACAACAATGTGAGGGGAGTCACCCACTACACCCCCCCTCTGCTAGCCACACTGAAGCAAACTGTCAGTGATAAGACAGGGGTTCTGACCTACACAAATCTTCCAGCTGACATATTGTCATGAGGTCCGTGTGAACTGCTGAAGGATGATACGAGGTCTGGAATCTGACTGGATAACTAAGTGCAGGAGGACAGTGTGAATAGCAATTAAAAAGTCTGTCTCTCTGACATATTTCATAGCATAACCAGAAGCAGTTGGGAATTACAAGTACTCTTCTACAAGCAGTCACGGCCTACCAAAGATCTGAAGGAGCAACAACAACACATCAGGAATTAAGCAGGAGGTCTCCCCCAGGAATGCTCTCTCATCTCACACATCCTCCCTGCGACTGCCTCCCCGAGACCCCGCCTCCCCGAGACCCCGCCTCCCCGAGACCCCGCCTCCCCGAGACCCCGCCTCCCCGAGACCCCGCCTCCCGAGACCCCGCCTCCCCGAGACCCCGCCTCCCCGAGACCCCGCCTCCCCGAGACCCCGCCTCCCCGAGACCCCGCCTCCCCGAGACCCCGCCTCAGAAATTAAACTTCCGATCAGAGTCATAAAAAAACAAAGGCATCTGTAGAGATGTAGATGAAGGAAAAGTGAAATCCCAACTGGGTGGATGAATAAATAGATTATCTCCAATGCATACATTATACGATTACGTTTAACAGACTTCACTATTATGCACTGATCACCAGAAATGCAGCGGACTAACGTATCTCACAGCCTTCTCCATCAGCAGCAGTAGATAGCTAATGATTTTTTTCCAGAGGAACATAGGAATAATGAGAGACAATCCATTCATGCACGTCCATTTTTTCAGACACGACAACGTTTCCCTGAGTCAATAAGACATCACACAGGCAAATTACAGCCAACAAACGACCAATTAGTAAAAGGACAAATCTACGCATGGCTTAATCAAGCTGCCTAATGAGGCCACATTGGCCCCCAAACAAAAGAGACAGCGTGACTCAACAAAACACATAGCTCTTCATTTGAGCTCTACAATATTGATGACAGCCTCGCCTATGCTGCATATTAATTATAGTTAAACACATCACAACTTCAGGCAGCAGAAACCAAACAACCACCGTAAATTCCCTGGTGAAATCCTCAAAGCAGTTAAGGCTTTGAAGAGTCAACGAGGAGAATGCCAAAATAACATATTAACACGGGGAGTGAGGAAGCCTCTGAGAGCAATAAAGGGGCTGAGGGGGGAGGGCCTATCAACAAAGATAATTATCTTGTTATAAGATTATGAATATTATGAGATGATTATTATAAGATTAATGGAAACCAGTTGACCAACTGTCTGCTGTTAGAGACCAGGGCTGAGACCCAGTGACATACTTTGTCCAGGGAGAACATGGCGAACACGGGTCCATCATGGGCCTTGATGGTCTTCAGTAGTACGGGCTCCTTCCAGACATAAATGTCCCCGGTCGCAGCTCCGGAGAACACAAGGTCGTCTGTTCGACCGTAACACACGGACATCATCGTCTCCAGCTTCCCGAGGTTCCCGAAGACGCCTCGCCTGAACGTGAGGCCTCCACCTTCACACCAATGGAAACACAATCATGGATTCATTGATTTCATAAATGGATGTGTTTGACGAGCTGAAGAAAATAGTATCTTCTTATTAAAATGAGAGGGTGAATAGCAGGGGTGGACGATTTATGTGAAAATGGTATACTCCTAGTATGGTGTACTCCTAGTATGGTATACTCCTAGTATGGTATACTCCTAGTATGGTATACTCCTAGTATGGTATACTCCTAGTCGTAGTAGTGGCACTTGGAACAAGTGTAGTTCACAGGAGTAGCATACTCTCTGAATATGGGGAAGCAGTCAGAAATCCTGCATTAGAACGTTGCAACATTCGACTTTAACCTAATGTGGCCATGAGGTGGAATCAGAACATTCCTACCAGTACCAGCACGATACACAAGCACAGTATCGGCTTGATACCAGATACTGGAATCAGTATCGGTGCATCCCTAGCAAGCATTTTTGAAGAAAGAAAATCACAGCATGAAAACCTGAAAGGACATAACAACTGTGAGACTGCTGATATAAGAATGAGACTGCTTGTATAAGAGTGACACTGCTGGTTCAAGAGTGACACTGCTGGTACAAGAGTGACACTGCTGGTACAAGAGTGAGACTGCTGGTACAAGAGTGAGACTGCTGGTACTAGAGTGAGACTGTTGGTACAAGAGTGGCACTGCTGATATAAGAGTGAGACTGCTGGTACAAGAGTGAGACTGCTGGTACAAGAGTGACACTGCTGATATAAGAGTGATACTGCTGATATAAGAGTGATACTGCTGGTATAAGATTGAGACTGCTGGTATAAGAGTGAGACTGCTGGTACAAGAGTGAGACTGCTGATATAAGAGTGAGACTGCTGATATAAGAGTGAGACTGCGGGTATAAGAGTGAGACTGCTGATATAAGAGTGAGACTGCTGATATAAGAGTGAGAGTGCTGATATAAGAGTGAAACTGCTGATACAAGAGTAAGACTGCTGATACCAGAGTGA
Organism: Dallia pectoralis; assembly: GCA_029465975.1. Lineage (NCBI taxonomy): Eukaryota > Metazoa > Chordata > Actinopteri > Esociformes > Umbridae > Dallia > Dallia pectoralis. The sequence continues at coordinate 12,288,295 of CM055730.1, read as the reverse complement.
GACTGCTGATATAAGAGTGAGACTGCTGATATAAGAGTGAGACTGCTGGTATAAGAGTGAGACTGAAACAACATTCAGTGAGAACAGGAATGTGCACCTGCATATTGCCAGAACTTGATGTGTTTGATTCCAACCGTTACCAGCTTGTCCATAAGGATGGGATTACACTTCACCACAAACAGCTTGTCTTTATGTCCCCTGGGAAGAAAAGAGACACAATAACTATTTATTTAAATTACTTTGAGCAAATGTTCTGGCGGTGCCGACAGTCCTAAACCCATTAAAGACTATACTTAAAGTGTTGGAAGTGCTGGGCATATTGACAAGGACTAACAACCGTACACGTTCTGCAGTTCACTGTTTTGGAATTAATGACATCCACCAAATGATATCTCAGTGAATTTGCATCCGGCCTACATATAAACACAGTTCATTATACGGTATCTTAAGCGAGACATTTTAATGGGCAGTATTCTGAGTAATCGACTCTTGGTAAATATTGGTGAGAAATGAGACATGCTATTGAAGATGTTGATCCAGACCACCTTATGTCTCCCCATACGTCTGCCAGGGTTGGTTGTAAGCATAAGAGAAATAAACTGTTGCTTACGACCCGTGACAGCTAGGGGGCCCCGGACCACTTGGGAGGCCAAAATGCTAGGGACTTCTAAAGGAGCGACGCTCAAATAAAATGTTGCCTGTGGCCTGAAAAGGCAGGAGCCAGTCATGCATACAACATTAGTCACACTGCCGGCCACCTGCCTCGTTAAAACATAGATTCATTAAAACAGAACACTTATACAACGTGTCAATGGCCATAGAATTTAAAAAAAAACAAAGTCTGGTCAAGATCGTGGAGAGCGGGGCCCAGACCACAGAGAAGCGTCCCCTGGTTTCTGGCAATGTGTGCAAATCCAGGAGTTTAATCAGCTGCCCCCCCGGTCACAGTACTCACAGATTCCTGTTGGTGTGAAATATCTCAGGTATCTACCTGGCAGAGGCCAGCTTCTCCCCTCTCTTCCAGTCCCACACCATGATGGAGTGGTGGTCATCAATGCCCACTGAGACCAGAGTCTTCCCATCCGCTACACAGAAACAGGTTCATCTTAGTTTGACGGCATAAAAGGTCGAGAACTTTTCGATTCCGTAGGGCCCAGAGATGAAAGCATTTCAATGGCTGGGTTTCTCTAACACAGGGCGATTTACAAGTTGCATAATACTGTTATGTTACATGGCCAGGAAAAAAAAACCACAGCCATACCAGAGAAGTCAAGGGCACAAACTCCTCTCTGATGAAAACCTTTGAGCAGGGAAAAACACTTGAGTGTTTGGATGTCCCATACGTGGATGGCTGGGTCCCTGCCAACCTAGACATATTCACAAAGAGGTTAATAGGATCAACGTGAGAGAAAGGGAACGAGTGTGAGAAAGAGAGAGCGAGTGTGTGTGTGTGTGTGTGTGTGTGTACCTGTCCAGTAGCTACATAGTCTTTGAGTGGGTGTACAGTCAGACTGAGGATGTCGTCATCATGGCCCAGGTAAAACCTTTGACTGTGTTGTTCTCTGTTGTAGACCACACCCACCGCAGCCACATGGTACAACACCTCCCCCGTCTGTGTGTAGAACAGGTTGTTTCTGCAGTCGTAGCCGCGGTACCTATACACACACACACACACAATGCTAAGCTAACCTCATTTTTGTCTTCCGTCTTTAACTAATCCCTCCAAATGAACAATAATATCACCGTTCATACTGTATGCTGTCCTTACACCAAACATGGTCTTTCTAATTAAGCCCAGGGTGGGCGTGTGTTGGCGATTATAACCAAATGAGTTACGAGTGACATTTATTTAATCTACAAAAAGTTTTCAGTCCTGTAAGATTATCAAGATTCACAAAAAGAGATTGAGCGAGAAGTAGAGGTGTTTCCCGAGAGAAGGATGACAGGAACTAATTGTAATTTCAGATGATCTGACGTTGAGACACTAACGACACAAAGCGCGCGTATGACAGCGTTTCTGACGGAAACTCAAACAGATGCCCGTCTCAAACAGCCGTTACCCGTGGACAAACTTCAGACGGAGGGCTTCGTCCGGCCCGCTCTGCCTCTTCAGGTAGCCGACCTGCTGCTTCTTCTCTCTGCTCTGCTGCCTCAACTGGGGCAGGTCCTCCTTATAAACCTGGAACCAGATCACACAGAGCCCCTGTTACACATGCGGAACAAACACACGGAGCAGACTGAAGAACAAACACGGTGAGATCACGTTTACTTTGTAACCCCGGTCCCACAAGACATCATCCGGCCTAACCGAATCGCAATATGAAGTGCCACCGATGCCGATCGTTCCATCAGGGCCCAGAAGCAGGGGAAATGAAGAGTGTTTAAACAGGCGTCTTATTGATGTGTCATTAAAACAGCGCCGACGTGGTCGAACGCGCGTATATATCTGCGCAAAACACATGGCGGTGCCCTGTATGGTACCGACCCACAGCGCCACGGCAAAACACGCAGACCCAGCTGCTGGGGGAGATAAGACATGTGACGGATGCCATGGAAACCCGGGAGTCCTCCAACACATCTATTAAGTCAGCACTGATCCCGTACAATAGCGCTGATAGGAGCACTCGGCTGTATGAATATCTTATCTCCCCGTCCGTTCGCCATGCAGCTTCTAACGCCTCAAACGCCTGCTAACATCAATCAATACCAGAACACTTTCAGTGTGCCTCAGGTTCTTCGTACACGACTGCAAAACATTGGAATTAACACAGGACGTTCTAATTCAGATAACTTACTAATTAGGGTACTTTTAAACAACTTATTCCATCTGAGTTTCATCTCCTGTGGGGTATTTGTAAAGGTTACTGTTTAAGCCTTAACTAATGGGTTTAAATTGTCTGTCTTTTTTTTCTCTAAACACACATTTTTATAGGGAGCCAATTCTCTCATCAACTCTCATATATCTCATATATCTCTTAATCAGCCTCTAGAACATTCTTTGGATTGCTCATGTTGTGTGTCATGTCTTAACCTGATAGGCACTTCCTGTCTGACCCATATAGTTACCCCCCCGCCCTTCCCATCTGCCTTTCATCTTCACACACACACACACACACCACACACGCACACACACACACACCACACACGCACACACACACACGCACACACACACACGCACACACACACACACGCACACACACACACACACATACCTGTCGCACATAGTCGATCTGTGTCTCTTGCTCGATATCAGAGTCCAGTTCTGGGACATCGGACACGTCAGAATCAGACTCCTCACTGTTGGAGTCAGCGTGGCCATCTTGAGGGAACAAATATCAGGAGACAGCAACAGGAAGTCATCGCACATCATCATTGTTTCGTCTTTTGAGACAGGAACGTGGATACTGTGTACTGTCATCACATATTACTGGTGTGTTGGGATCATGTTCATATGTTTCTACACAATACCCACAATCCATTCAGACAGTAACGCTAACCTCAGAGCGCCGTGGGCATATAAGGTACCTTGTGGTATATTGGTCTCCAGTCCTCCGTTGACGATGCCCTCAGGCAGGAACTTCCACTGGAATACAGAGTGGTCCGCCCCCCCGGTGGTCAACACCCACTGTAGGTCATGTGACCAGTGCACGTTGGTCACATGGGCCGAGTGGCCAATGTACTTCTTACATTTAGCCCCTGTTTATGACGTCAGGGAAACAAAATGTCTCACAGTGACCAAAGAGAATGGGGCGTGTACAATGTGATTAAATGGAGATCGTTCAACATGATTGCTTTCCTCGCTATACTACTATCTGCTTTGGGTACTTCCCTTTGTAATGACTACAACTGAAATAACTGCACAGTGTGAACGCCATGCTGCATATTAAGGTCAAATACATTTGCTAACCTTTCTTTAGGCAGGGAAAGCGGAACAGTTTGACCAGGCCGAAGTCGTCTCCAGTGACGACCAAGGCACTGCTGTAGTTGGCGTCCACAGAGTTGATTTTACTGATGTTGGTGTACTTGGGCCAGATCCCGCTCACCTCTGGACCAATTACACCCGTCCACGTGCTCCAATGGATCCCTTTCGTCTCCTCCTTGGTTGTCAGGAGCTTCCCAACTTCAGACAGAAGACACATATTGGCCAGATATAAATGTTTTGGAAAACCAAGCTGGTTCTCTCGTGGCCAGTGCAAAAAAAATTGCATTTTTTTATCAATGTAGAGAAAGCCCTCATCTGCCCTCAGCCCTCATCTGCCCTCATCTGTTTGTTTTAAGTCCAGGACTAGACCTCATCTGTGTATGTGAAACTGGCCCTTTGAGTTAAGCGTAGGTTCTCTGGATGTCATTCAGAGGTGCTTATAGGGAACATGGGCCGTTGTTGGCATTTCTGTAAAAACATTTTTAGTATTGATTAAATAAAATAAAAATGGTATAATTCCAACATATTACACAGTTGTGTAAAATATCTCCAAAGGGGATGTTACACAGAGTTTACCCAAAACCACACCAACCAAACCAACCAAAACCACACCAACCAAACCAACCAAAACCACACCAATCACCGGATTACCCAGCATGGTCCTCTGCAGATTGACTTCATCCACACTGATTAACTTCTGTCGAATTAGCCTAAAACTACTGGAAGGTATTTTTATATCACAATTAAACTATATCAGACTAACTACTAGATTTCTCATTTCTTATAAATTAGTTGAAAAATAAACTCTAAACATATTCTTCTTAACAGTGCAGATTTTGCCTCATTTACTGACTGCTGAGAACCAGTCTGCTTAATGTCTTGTCAGCTTTGTACAGACATCATTAAAATGTTCACACTCATTACAACGTTACGACTGATTAGACAGATTCTGTCCATCTGTGACCTAGAAAAAGTGTTCTTTATGCAATTCTATGCTATTATTTTGTATTCTTTCAACATTTCCTAGATAAATCTACCTAGGAACATGAAAACGAGATTTAATCAACGTTGCGACAATCACTCTGCTATTCTGCTCAACTTCACCATATTCTCTCTGTGCTGCCAAGCTACACACAGACAGTTAAATGTGAATTGAGAGGCTGAGAACTGCATGTGTCCAGGAATTCACGTGGAGTCGATCCTCGGGCAAGGTGCACACAGAAATGTTGGTCAAAACTTGTCAGAACCACTGCAAAATCTCTTCAGCTTTGAACAGATTCGGCCAGACAGAAAAACTGATGAAGAAACTACCATAAAGGTCACATCAACTTTTGTTGGCCAACTTCCCGTTCAATGTGGAGCTGATTGCTGTGGTATTGCTTCATGTAACTTCTCCCTAACGGAAAGAAGAAGCTGTTCTAAATTGATTCCTTAATGTTTTAACAGCAACCTAAAGTTTAACCAGTCATATCAGCCTAGTGAAGAGGACAGACACAGTCCATTTGAAGCCATCATACAGTCATCATTCCCCCCGAAGAGAGTCACTCTCGAAGTGACAGCAGAGGAAGTGAAAAGCCCAGCCAAGCCACCAAAACACAACGCTGTCAAAATGTGCTGCCAGCCGGTGGCGGTGATTCACTCACTTGGCATCCGGTAGATGAGGCGTTCCCCCGATCCGTCGTTGCTCTGGAGAAACTTGCCGTCAATGGACCAGTCCAGGTGGGTGATGAAACTGGAGGACTGGCTGCACTCGCCCACCTTCTTGTAGCGCTGTGCCACGGCGTACACATCCACCAGGCCGTCGTTAGAGCCCACAGCCAGGTAGATTCCATCTGGAGAAAACTTCATCTCGTGGATCACCTCCTTCCTGTCTTTAATGTGCACCACTTCTGTCATGTCCCTGTGAGGGAGACAGCAGAGGATTGGGAAGAAAAGATGAGGGCGTGGGTGGTAGGACACCGGAAAAAATAGAGCGAAAAACTAGCGAGACGTAAAAAGTTGGATCTCTCAGCTCTTCGCGGTGGATACTAGCTCGCTCGCTTGTTCATCTAATGTACTGAGCAGCACCAGATGGACACGGTCCATTTGTTGTCATAATGACTTCTATGCTTAGCTGAAAACACGAGGGACCCATTACAGCTGGTTCTGTCCATGCAGTAGGCATTGTAATGAATCCATTGGTCTACACATCTGCCGTGTCAACTCAAAAGGGATTCTACAGACCTAGACTAAGTGGACACATTTTTGACAGGTGATAGACCTATCGATGGCGATACAATTATGACTTTGCGTCTAAAATTCTTGCTTGTGATGCTCATGTCTAAACAATCACAAATGGAGGTTTGTTAATTATAACTAATTATTCCAATTGGTTATAATTATTCCAATTATATACAATTATCCTAATGCTATAATGCAAAAAATGTTAAGTAATAATAATACATTACATTTATATAGCGCTTCTCTTCCTGGGAACTCAAAGCGCTTTTACATGATAGGGGGAATCTCCTCAACCACCACCAATGTGCCGCAAGGGCAGCCAATTTGCACCAGAACGCACACCACACAGGGAGACGGTGGTGATAAAGCCAATTAGTAGATATATGATTAGGTGGCCAAGATGGACAGAGGACAAGGGGCAGATTTGGCCAGGATGCCACCCCTACTCTTGATCAAGGACATCCTGGGGTTTTTAATGACCACAGAGAGTCAAGGCTTTAACGTCGGTTTAACGTCTCATCCGAAGGATGCTTTTTGTGCTTTTTGACAGTATAGTGTCCCCGTCCCCATGTGGGCGTTAGGTCCCACACAGACCAGAATGCAGCCCCTTCTGGCCCCACTAACACCTCTTCCAGCAGCAACCTGGTTTATTCCAGGAGGTCTCCCATCCAGGTACTGACCAGGCTCAGCCCTGCTTAGCTTCAGTGGGCAATCAGTGTTGGGCTATAGGGTGATATGGCTGCTGGCTAAGTCCTTGAAGAAAAACAAATCACAGATTATTGAAGGTTGTTTAAAAAAACATAATATTTTAGAGGTCCAAGATTTACATTTTTTTTATAAATATCAATATTTGTGTTTTTTTTCGGAAGGTCGCAGGGTGTCACAAGGAGATCTGCATTAGGCCTCCAAATTCCAGTATGTTGTCGCATACATTCAGTCCAGAACAACACAGCCCCAGCCAACAGAAATCCAATTCAACGGAAAAAACAAGGTTCTACTGAGCCTGTTCATTTCTAATTGAATGAATGCAAATCGGGGCCAGTGCTCACTTCAAAGTGCAGCTTAAGGATTAGCTACTTCAGAAAACGGATTGATTAACAGCACTGCAGACCAATTTACTATAAATGAATGGAAAGTGCACATGCGCACGTTGGGAGAAAATGAGACTGGGACCTTCAATCAAGCTTTAAATGATGATATTTCAGTTGAGGACTGTTAAAAGCTCAGTCACTGGCTCACGGGCAGTAATGTCGACTAGGGTTCCCAACCTTTTTGGCCCTTGTGTACGAGATACGTTTGAGGATTTTAAGTCCTGGAATATGTTTGACTGCTTCGATTTTATTCAAGTATTTATGACAGCTGACTAATCACAATGTAAATATACCTTCGCTTTCCTAAATGAAGTCAATGTGCAGAAGTGAGAACTTCAAGCAGTATTTGATGGTATTGTCCTTCCATAGGAGCGTCTGGACTAAACACAGGGCTCTAAAGCCAATGGCAATGGGAGAACTTGTTGTACTGATATAAGTCTGAGGACTAAATCACATTTTCTAATAAAGTTTCATTTTTACATCAGCAGTTGTCACAATGTATACAGATTCCCAGCCTAAAACCCTGTAGAACAACCGAGAACAAGAAATAAACTGCTAAAAGGAAAACCTGTTAGGCTCAAATAATATTTGTGGATGTTTAGTCGACCAACAGCGCAATTAATTCAGATGGGCAGCGTTCAGGATCTTTGGGCAGAATCCGCATCAGCCAGACAAACAGGTCGATACAGTCAAGGAAGACCAGGTAGACAGGGGTCAGCAGTACCGGACTCGGAGCACTGTGAAAGAGCCGTCCTTCATGCCCAAAGCCAGCTGAGAGCCGTCGTTGCTGAATGCCACACTGCGGACCGCCTCCTCCATGTTACAGCGAGCTATCAGGGCGTGGTCAGCTAGGCTCCATAACCTGTGAACACACACAACCAATCAGTGGTTAGATATGAACATAGCCTCTCTAGCGACACACAAAACGAGTAAGATATCAGTATAGTGATGGGTGGTGGTGGTCTATAGTGATGGGTGGTGGTGTATAGTGATGGGTGGTGGTGGTGTATAGTGATGGGTGGTGGTGGTGTATAGTGATGGGTGGTGGTGTATAGTCATGGGTGGTGGTGTATAGTGATGGGTGGTGGTGGTGTATAGTGATGGGTGGTGGTGGTGTATAGTGATGGGTGGTGGTATTTAGTGATGGGTGGTGGTGGTGTATAGTGATGGGTGGTGGTATATAGTGATGGGTGGTGGTGGATAGTGATGGGTGGTGGTGTATAGTGATGGGTGGTGGTATATAGTGATGGGTGGTGGTGTATAGTGATGGGTGGTGGTGTATAGTGATGGGTGGTGGTGTATAGTGATGAGTGGTGGTATTTAGTGATGGGTGGTGATGTATAGTGATGGGTGGTGGTGGTGTATAGTGATGGGTGGTGGTATATAGTGATGGGTGGTGGTGGATAGTGATGGGTGGTGGTGGTGTATAGTGATGGGTGGTGGTATATAGTGATGGGTGGTGGTGGATAGTGATGGGTGGTGGTGGTGTGTAGTGATGGGTGGTGGTGTATAGTGATGGGTGGTGGTATATAGTGATGGGTGGTGGTATATAGTGATGGGTGGTGGTGTATAGTGATGGGTGGTGGTATATAGTGATGGGTGGTGGTGTATAGTGATGGGTGGTGGTGGTGTGTAGTGATGGGTGGTGGTGTATAGTGATGGGTGGTGGTGTATAGTGATGGGTGGTGGTGGTGTATAGTGATGGGTGGTGGTGGTGTATAGTGATGGGTGGTGGTGTATAGTGATGGGTGGTGGTGGTGTATAGTGATGGGTGGTGGTGTAGTATAGTGATGGGTGGTGATGTATAGTGATGGGTGGTGGTGTAGTATAGTGATGGGTGGTGGTGTAGTATAGTGGTGGGTGGTGGTGTATAGTGATGGGTGGTGGTGTATAGTGATGGGTGGTGGTGTATAGTGATGGGTGGTGGTGTATAGTGATGGGTGGTGGTGTATAGTGATGGGTGGTGGTGTATAGTGATGGGTGGTGGTGTATAGTGATGAGTGGTGGTGTATAGTGATGGGTGGTGGTGTATAGTGATGGGTGGTGGTGTATAGTGATGGGTGGTGGTGTATAGTGATGGGTGGTGGTGGTGTATAGTGATGGGTGGTGGTGTATAGTGATGGGTGGTGGTGTATAGTGATGGGTGGTGGTGTATAGTGATGGGTGGTGGTGTATAGTGATGGGTGGTGGTGTATAGTGATGGGTGGTGGTGTATAGTGATGGGTGGTGGTGTATAGTGATGGGTGGTGGTGTATAGTGATGAGTGGTGGTGTATAGTGATGGGTGGTGGTGGTGTATAGTGATGGGTGGTGGTGTATAGTGATGGGTGGTGGTGGTGTATAGTGATGGGTGGTGGTGTATAGTGATGGGTGGATTTTGTGTGTGATTCTAGCTGTGTTTCCATCCAATTTGCACCCAACTGATCTACTGAGTATAACAAGCAGTATGTAACAATGTAGTGCAGAAAATGTATGTTTATCAGCTAATGTTTAATGCCAAATAGATTGTGTGCTTTCTATAGAAATAATGGGACAAAAATATACGCCTAATCATCATGGTGACCAAGATAATAACATTAAAGATGGTTATTTTATCAATATCTGCAAAAACACAACTAGAGATCCAATTCTCCATGCAATTATTCTCCATGTATTCATCCTGTATGTAATTATTCTCCATGTATTCATCCTGTATGTAATTATTCTCCATGTATTCATCCTGTATGTAATTATTCTCCATGTATTCATCCTGTATGTAATTATTCTCCATGTATTCATCCTGTATGTAATTATTCTCCATGTATTCATCCTGTATGTAATTATTCTCCATGTATTCATCCTGTATGTAATTATACTCCATGTATTCATCCTGTATGTAATTATTCTCCATGTATTCATCCTGTATGTCATTATTCTCCATGTATTCATCCTGTATGTCATTATTCTCCATGTATTCATCCTGTATGTAATTATTCTCCATGTATTCATCCTGTATGTAATTATTCTCCATGTATTCATCCTGTATGTAATTATTCTCCATGTATTCATCCTGTATGTAATTATACTCCATGTATTCATCCTGTATGTAATTATTCTCCATGTATTCATCCTGTATGTAATTATTCTCCATGTATTCATCCTGTATGTCATTATTCTCCATGTATTCATCCTGTATGTCATTATTCTCCATGTATTCATCCTGTATGTAATTATTCTCCATGTATTCATCCTGTATGTAATTATTCTCCATGTATTCATCCTGTATGTAATTATTCTCCATGTATTCATTCTGTATGTAATTATTCTCCATGTATTCATCCTGTATGTAATTATTCTCCATGTATTCATCCTGTATGTAATTATTCTCCATGTATTCATCCTGTATGTCATTATTCTCCATGTATTCATCCTGTATGTAATTATTCTCCATGTATTCATCCTGTATGTAATTATTCTCCATGTATTCATCCTGTATGTAATTATTCTCCATGTATTCATCCTGTATGTCATTATTCTCCATGTATTCATCCTGAATGTAATTATTCTCCATGTATTCATCCTGAATGTAATTATTCTCCATGTATTCATCCTGTAAGTGTCTTATCAGCTGCTTAATAATATAGACTGTGGCCTGTAACTTGTAGGTTCATTTAATCAGTGTGTATTTAAATGTCTGTAGCTGTATATATTTAAATGTGTGTAGCTGTATAGTTTTATGATGTTTGTCACTCCCTAGCCAGTAGCCACTTATTACTGCCTTGGGTTATGTCAGAGCACAGCACTTTAAGGGGCCTACCTTTCTCATTATGCAATATGGGCGGTTTATAAACAGGGCGTTTGATAATATAATCCCAGGGTTTATGTATATGGCTGTTTGCTTCAAAACCGTTCTAAATGCATTGGTGCTGCCAGTTCTAGATACCTTATAGGTGCAGAATACACTAGAGCTACACAGTTGACATGCAATTATATACAATGGATGTTGACCATACTGTAAAAGATAATAGGACACAATTAATCAATATATACCGTACTTGGACATATTGTTACTGCTTCAGTATTGTATTTGCAGATGAGAGACAAGCAGGAGTTTTGTGCTGTTTAGAGCTCCTGTTTAGTCACCAGTCTGTAGGTGTTTCGGTGTGGTGAGCGCAGTCTTATTAGTCGCTATGGGACAGATGGCAGGTTGCTAAGGACCACAACATGGGGGAAATAAACTGATCAATGAGACCCAAACACGAGCGGGAAACGCGGAGGGAGGAATTCAACATCAGATATATCCGAGGGACATTCTGCAACTGGCTCACTCAATAAAGATCATATAGAGGCTGAATACAATCTGTATGAGCCCAGACGCCTGTGGGTATGTATTGGAAGAGACACTAATTCACTAAAGGTCAGAGAAAATATGATCTCACAGACAGTCAGCCATTTTTTATAACATGACTTTACTTGCATGGAAGCTAAGGATGGAAACAGGGTTTGTTATACAGTTATACATAGCCTAATTGGTTTCCACACTGGCTCCTCAGAAAGGGGTTTCTTCCAGTTGAGCCAGGGGGGTGTAGAGCCAGGGGGGTGTGGAGCCGTAGTGTTTGTTGTGGATGGACTGATCTCAACTCACTTGTAGCAGGCTCGTGGCCTCATTATCCATAAACTGTCCCTACCACCAGCTGCCAGTGTGACAGCATTAGATAACTACGGATCAGAACTGTGACTGTACGAAATGCTTACAACTGAGAGTTACAAACAAAAGGCTGCCAGCGAGAGGACAGCCGCCGAACCAAACGGGATGAGTGGTACTGCTCGTCGGGGTTTACTGAGTGGACATAATAAAGATGGTTGAAGTGCTGGATTCAAATAGGATGGGCAGGGGTTTTGAAGCTACATAAGTATGTGCAGGAGGGGTTACAGGCTTCCCCATGTTGTAGCCGCAGCACTTCCCTGACCAGATTCAGAAAATACATATTACATATATAACATATTCGCGATTGATGCTGCTACCGTCTGGACTAGAACCCAGTCTGTATTGAGGCCTCAGCGTTGAGATCTGCTGCCTCACAAAGCGCTGGGTCCAAACTGCCTGTGTACTGGTGTTGGTACTGACCGTACAGACCGGTCGTCACTGCCTGTGTACTGGTGTCGGTACTGACTGTACAGTCCGGTCGTCACTGCCTGTGTACTGGTGTCGGTACTGACTGTACAGACCGGTCGTCACTGCCTGTGTACTGGTTTTGCTACTAACCACACAGACCGGTTGTCACTGCCTGTGTACTGGTGTTGGTACTGACCGTACAGACCGGTCGTCACTGCCTGTGTTCTGGTGTTGGTACTGACCGTACAGACCGGTCGTCACTGCCTGTGTACTGGTGTTGGTACTGACCGTACAGACCGGTCGTCACTGCCTGTGTACTGGTGTTGGTACTGACCGTACAGACCGGTCGTCACTGCCGGTCACTGCTAAAGGTTTCTTGGGGTGGACATCCAAAGCCCAGAGTTCTCCCTCACAATGGCCCTGCATGATAAGCAGAGGTTTGTCTCTCTCCCGAACCATCACCTCAAAGATCTCACTGTCCTGTGTCCCCGCCAGAATGCGGTCTGCCCTCCAACACACACTACGAATAGACAGCCCTGAGAGAGAGAGAGAGAGAGAGAGAGAGAGAGAGAGAGAGAGAGAGAGAGAGGGGGAGAAGAGGAGGAAAATAGGGATATAGAGAAAAAAAGAAGATTACACCACACATACTGGATTTGATGCCACATTTTGAAAGAAATAAGAGCTGGGTCGAATCTAGTCACACTTCACACTAGCATATAGCGTTAGAAAGAAATGCCATAATACAACGTTCGGGTTTAGAGTCAAACGCTAGATTGTTGTCAATGCTTTAGGGAGTATTTATTAGGGTAATAGAGGGAGAAACAGAGCAGCCAATACAAGACCTCACCTAACAGGAAAATTCACCTCATCAAATAAGTTAAGAAAACACCACTGAAACAATTAATTGGCAGTTAATTGGCTTTACGATTCAGCTAGGACTCCTTGGGGGGAAAAACTAATAATGTGTTTATAATGTAACTAATGTGTAATCGTTTTTTTACACAGAAACATTCATAGCATCGTCAATGATGATTGTGTTTCCTAACCGTGGTTGCTTCTCTCCCAGCAGATTTGACACATTCTCTCCACTGCTGCAGTAACCTTCTCACCTTGTGCCCACGGAACCCAGAGAACCCACAGTGCCCAGAGAAGTTGCGTTGAACTTCTGTTCTCAGGCAGCATGTTGGCACTGGTAAGCCCAGTCAAGGTTCCCACTGAGGCCCTTGACTGTTTGGCCCTGATGAAGAGGAGATTCTCCCTCATTACCGTGTCTATTTCTTCCATCCCTTTTCCTCCTTCCACTCTCCCCCTCCATTGACCTCACTTCCTGCTCACTAGACAGCCAGGGTGCTTTGTCTTCATTAGAAGACGGTTTTCAACTAATCTCACCAGAACCTCGATCCAGGTCTCTGATAACCACTTTGTCTCCTTTTCTCTTTTCATCAGCCCCAACTAGATAATAATGTCACAATCTTTGTTCTCTCTCGCTTACTCCACTTTTATAATACCCTCTATTCCATCCTCTAAACCCTCGACCCGTATTTTCACCACATTATGCCCCCTGGACCCACCTCTCCCCCCTGTCCACATCCTATGACTCTCACTGTCCTCTTTCCTCCTGACTGGCTGGGTCCTCCCTCATGGCTCCATGGTTAAGTGACTCACTGTGAGTTCACCGAACTGCAGGCAGCTGAGAGAAACGCGCTGATTAGCCAGCATTCTCTCCCTCTCTCCCGTCATTCCTCTTCTCGATCCGTTGCTAAATATTTCGATGTTTCAGAGTTCTTCCTCTAACCACAGGAAAGCTGATGCCATGTTCTCTTCTGTCTTCATAAAACAAAAATCAGAAGAGACCGGCTGAGGATTTGCACCGGGAACAACGACTTGAAAGTGGGAACAGTGCAGGAACTCCCGGGGGGTTCTGCTACGCCTACGGGCCCCCTTCAGGATCGACAAACACGGTCGCCACAGCTTAAGGAACCTTTAACTAGGAGGTAAAGGTTCCTATTCCACTTCTGCGGACTGAAATGTCACAAATGTCTTGACATAGTTCAAATCTTATTACAACTTATCAACCTATAATATTTATTTGAGCCCAATCAAAAATCCTGTTCTAATATTTATTGCCTGGCTACCGAACACGGACAGAGACCAGAATCTAGTCCCAGTATGTCCCGGGTCTCTGTGGGAATTCCAGAAAGGTCACAGCCTTTATTATTGCCACTTTCCTGTAATAGGTCAAATATTAGTATTCCACCACAGCTCTAGTTCTGTCTGCAGACACAGCTTTAACCAGTGGCCAGCCACCACAAACAGCAGAACGTTTAGCAATCTTCTGTAGAATAACCAACCTAAGTTCTCTGTCTGTCTCCACTCACATGGCTCACAGACTCGGATGGATCCCATTTAATGACCTGCATATATTGTCTGATCTGACTATATCTCAGTCCTCTGTGCCCGTTCCCAGAAAACAGACAATCAACAAAACACCATGGCAGAGAGCTCTCTCACTGATTTAAACATGCATCAACACACACACACACGCACACCTGTTAGTTAGTTAACCACAGCGCATCATATGGACTTTGACCTTTGATCTTCACAGACAGCCCAATACATAAACACCCAGTGAACTCAGACGCACCCCCTCATAGGGGCGTGGCTTGTGTCCCGTCTCTGTGTCACAGCTACCCTAATTACTCGAGCACTAACACGCAGAGTGCAGCGTTTGATCACAGGCTGTGGGTACGTGTGGTTACGGTGTCCCCCAGGGGCCTGTTGATGCACCCAGACCATGATGTCTAATAGCCCACTGAGCTAAAGCCAATCAGCTGTTAAACCCCACGGAGGCCTCATTCATGTTATTATCTGTATCGCTTATTAAGTACAGAAACCAAACCAGATCACATATTCTCTCTACCGGTTGGAGTGTTGAGTATTCGAACAAATGTGCTTGTGGTATTGCCTGTTAAGTAAACACACATATAATATATATATACATATATATACATATAGTATCATGTAGTGGGAGCTGGACGTTTAACCAGGTTCACCAGGCCTACCTTTATAGCCCTGCTCAGCTTCCCGAAGGTCAATCTTGGTGATAGGCTTGAAGTCCACATCCCATAGCCTGACGCAGCCGTCCCGACCCCCTGTGGCGAAGCCCTCCTCACAGGCATACATGCTGAAGATCCCAGCCTACACACAACACATACACACAACACATACAGACGCACAACACATATGCACAACACATGCACACAACACATACACATATGCACAACACATGCACACAACACATACACATATGCACAACACATGCACACAACACATACACATACGCACAACACATACACATACGCACAAAACATGCACACAACACATACGCACAACACATGCACACAACACAGACGCACAACACATACAGACGCACAACACATATGCACAACACATGCACACAACACATACACATATGCACAACACATGCACACAACACATACACACAACACATACACATACGCACAAAACATGCACACAACACATACGCACAACACATGCACACAACACATACACACAACACATACACATACGCACAACACATGCACAGAACACAGGCACACAACACATACACATACGCACAACACATGCACACAACACATACACACAACACATACACATATGCACAACACATGCACACAACACATACACATACGCACAACACATGCACGCAACACATACACATACGCACAACACAGGCACACAACACATACACACAACACATACACACAACACATACACACAACACATGCACACAACACATACACACAACACATACACAAATGCACAACACATGCACACAACACATACACACAACACAGGGACACAACACATACACACAACACATACACACAACACATACACATACACATAAACACAACACATACACACAACACATACACACAACACATACACACAACACATACACAACACATACACATACACACAACACATACACACAACACATACACATACGCACAACACAGTCAACTTCAGCCATGGGCAGATCGATAAAATAAAATCATGCTACCCGTTGAAAATGTTATTTAGAATAATGTGATTTCGGATGGAAACTGGGTCAAAAGTCTATTTCTGTATTGGAGACACATAAAGGGGGCAACATCATCATTCAAAATTATTTTACAGGCTTTGGTGATTTACAACAAGGGTTTTAGGTAAGCGTTTGGCAGGGAGCGGAGATAAAGAAATGTAGCCAGTTAAACTGAGAATGTAGGCATGAGTGTTTGGGCCCAGATGGAACCTGGGGAATCAATAAGTGTTAATTACAGTGGGGGAACCTCACTCACCCCATGAGCGGCCTGCACTGTGCGTACGAGGTTCAGTCCTTTCCACACGTAGATATCTCCATTCAATGCCCCAGAATATGTGACGTCATCTTTAGCCGACGCCAAACACAGAATGGTCTGTAGGTCCCCCGTTTTTCCAAATATCCCCCGTTTAGGAGTCAACGCGTTCCCACAGAGAGCCCAAAACTGAAGATGAACAGCGGGGAGGAAAAAACAGATCGTCACACAGGTCAGGTGGAATCTACAGCAAGGAATAAAGGGAAGAAAGCATGAGGTCAGAGTTCAACTGCTCTCACAGTGTTTAGGGAGAAGCAACACTTTTAATCCTACCGGTTCATTTGTCTGCCAGCTTAATCACCTCCAGGTATATTGAATAAACATTTATAATTCATATAGAACTTGTTTCTAACAGACCATACAGCGTTTAGTTAAGGAGTCCATAACGGTTGTTATATGGAGAATAGGCATGTAATCCCTGTGCCTCATCCCGTTCCTCTTCCCTGTGCTTCATCCCGTTCCTCTTCCCTGTGCCTCATCTCGTTCCTCTTTCCTGTGCCTCATCCCGTTCCTCTTTCCTGTGCCTCATCCCGTTCCTCTTTCCTGTGCCTCATCCCGTTCCTCCCTCCCTCTGCCTCATCCCTGTGCTTCATCCCGTTCCTCATCCCGTTCCTCTTCCCTGTGCCTCATCCCGTTCCTCTTCCCTGTGCCTCATCCCGTTCCTCTTCCCTGTGCCTCATCCCGTTCCTCTTCCCTGTGCCTCATCCCGTTCCTCTTCCCTGTGCCTCATCCCGTTCCTCTTCCCTGTGCCTCATCCCGTTCCTCTTCCCTGTGCCTCATCCCGTTCCTCTTCCCTGTGCCTCATCCCGTTCCTCTTCCCTGTGCCTCATCTCGTTCCTCTTTCCTGTGCCTCATCCCGTTCCTCTTCCCTGTGCCTCATCCCGTTCCTCTTTCCTGTGCCTCATCCCGTTCCTCCCTCCCTCTGCCTCATCCCTGTGCTTCATCCCGTTCCTCATCCCGTTCCTCTTTCCTGTGCCTCATCCCGTTCCTCTTTCCTGTGCCTCATCCCGTTCCTCCCTCCCTCTGCCTCATCCCTGTGCTTCATCCCGTTCCTCATCCCGTTCCTCTTCCCTGTGCCTCATCCCGTTCCTCTTCCCTGTGCCTCATCCCGTTCCTCTTCCCTGTGCTTCATCCCGTTCCTCATCCTCACTCTATAATCATTCTGCATGACAGGACGGTTAACAGTATGATGTATAATGATGCAATAGTCTCAGATTTCCTCTTCAAACTTCACCAGCTGAACTAGCTCACACATCCTGAACTGTGCATTCAGAGCATTTTGACAGAAATAAGATTTTAATTCCTGAATAAAATATATTTTCGCCCGCATCTGTAAATTGATTAATGTCTCTGTTTGAGCTGTTGTAAACATTTAACTCTTTCAAGAGCAAATATTTCCCCTCACTCTTTGTGTCTGCATTACACCTCCTGCTGTTCCTGTTTGTCTGCTACGGACCTCCTGGTGTGCCTGTCTGTCTGCTAAAGACCTCCCGCTGCTCTTGTCTGTCTGCTACAGACCTCCCATTGGGTTTGTGTTAATAGAGGAAATTCTCATTCCTCCAGGCCCCCATCACACTGAAGTCTATGGATATTACACATTATTATTACAAATATACCAGCCAAGTACACCGCTACAGTTTTATGTCAATGATCATTTCAGGTATTGCCAGCGTCTCCCTCAGCTGAACGTCTTCCTCTAAGTATCGTCAAACTTGTCTAATAGTCCTCAATAAGCTCCACTCAATAGAAGTCACGGCGGCAGTGGCTCAGTGGGTTGAGTCGGTTGTCTATCAATTCGAAAGTTCGATCCCCGGTTCCTCCTGGGAAATTGTCGAGGTGTCCATGAGCAAGACACCTAACCCCAGCTGCTCCTGACAGTATTAGCCACATCCACATACAGCCACATCTAATCCACATCTAATCCTGCTGACAGTAGGCGTAGCTGAGGCCATCTCGGGCGCAGGCGTAGCTGAGGCCATCTCGGGCGCAGGCGTAGCTGCGGCCATCTCTGGTTTCAGATCTTGAAAGTCCAACCACACCTAATCACAGCCGGGGGCTGCTGATGTAAACCCTCCGGGGATTTCTCTGTCCCAGAGGTAGGTGGCCGAAATGGGTCCTGTAGCTCTTGCTGGCCCTGGCTGCAGCCCCGGAACAGCGTCTTCTGCGACGTCCGATGTTGCGGGGACTAGTCGACTGAGGACGGGATCCCATAGCAGGGAGTCCTCCTCCACTCGCTCGTAGACCGCCTCCTCATCATCCAATCACCCTGCCAGGTGTAGCGCTGCTCCTGCTGCTCCGTGGGGTGACGGTGAGCTTCATACCTCGGAGCGCTATAGCTTGCCCCTCCGAGGGTGGCTTATCATTCTGTCAAGAATGGAGCGGCGTAGTGCGGTGAAAGCCATTGCAGAGTCGTGGGAACCGTTCAAATCAGGTTTATTGCGCAATCCAAACACAAAACAAACCGTAACGGCGAAAAAAACACAATACTGTATTAAAGAAAGGTGCGCATATAGCGACTTTAAACAAAACCCTCTCAATCACAACTAAAACAGTATAACCGTGTAACCTCACACTCACCTCTAAACCAACGTGACCTAGAACAAACAATGATAAGCACCGAGGTGACTTCCTAGAAAACCTTTATAGCCCGAACTAATGACAACATTACACCCAGCTGTGAACTAGAAACCAGGAAGTGGAACACCCGAAACCAGACGGTGCAGTACCCAACAATCACCACACGTTACATGAATACAAGCACAAACTGTTTCCTGAAATGTTAAATGACTTCACTGGTGTTCTGGACCCATCAGGGATAGAAAAACAAAAGTGTGTGTCTAAGTTTGTGTGTTACAGTAAGACTGCACTTCCGGGGAGGGGAATGACAGACCAGATTAATGCAATTTGACTGAATTGAAACTGGCATCCTCCAACTGCTCTTCACACTCAGCCGTTTACCACAATATGCCCCAGTTCCCCCAGCACCACTAACTCCTGCTGCTGGAATATCTTTTATGAAGATGGAATATCATGCATTCTCCTGGAATATCTTTTATGAAGATGGAATATCATGCATTCTCCTGGAATATCTTTTATGAAGATGGAATATCATGCATTCTCCTGGAATATCTTTTATACTGCTGGAATGTCGGTCATTATGCTGTAATATGTTTTATGCTGCTGGAATATTTGCTGGAATATCTTAGTTGCGTCAGGTTGCTCCACTAGCTGCTCTTCGTTTTAACAACGTATAGAAGATGTTTAAAACACTGGGGACCACATGGGTCACAATTGTCCCTCCCATCCCTGGCAGCTCTCTGCAGGTTCTGTTTGGGCTTGGCTTGGAGGTTCTGTCTCGAGCCCCACCACAGCACTGAGACAACAGATTGTGTTGTCATTATAAAGCTCACCTTGATATGTTTCACCCCACAGCTCACCAGCCGGTTATGCTGAAAAGGATCCCAGGATATATCGAAGATCTGAAAGACAGCCAAGCCATTAACACGAACGCACACACACACACACGCATGCACACACACGCTATTCACATAACAACAGGTAATTTTTCCAGACAGAGACGGACACAGAAACACACACACACACACGCCTACCCTGTCCGAATGTCCTGTCGCAGTGGCCAGAATCTTTCCTTTTTTCCAGTTCCAAACACACACTGTATTTTTGGCATCCAGCCCAACGGAAGCCAATCTCTGAAAAAGGAAAAACGATTAATTAATCTGCACGGAAAAGTAAAAGTCTGTTTCTATTCAGTGTGGTGGGGGGGGAATATTAATAAATATTCTTTCATGCGTTGTAAAGAGAGGAAAAGAGTAACATTGTCATTATGGCGTGACAGCTGCAGACACAGTTCATAGGCAGCACCGCAGTTTGTAGATAACACAGGAAGACCTTGAATGGGACTATTGAAAATGACGGCTGTGTTTGATCACGTTCGCTGCAGAGAACAAATGAATGCAAATGAATTCCAATTTGCTGGGTGGCAATTAAAATCCGGCGAGTTGATTGCTAATTACACATTGTGTAACTCAGACAAACGGCCGTGGAATATTTCTACTGTCTCCCTGTGTGCTTTGTACTGAACATTTTATGGGTGGATTTTTAACGACAGAAAATATTATTACCGGTAAATGAATGAGACTAAAATATCTATATATCTATATGTACATATAACTCGGCTGTGCACAAAACAGATTCATGCCAAATATAAGCGGATGTGTTAATGACAGTGTGTGGAACGAGTATGAATATGCCACGTGTGTCTCCATTAACCGGTACATTTTAGCCAGTGAGAATACATCATTTGACTCAGTGAAACCACGTTGTCATATTGTGGGTCGCCACAACCATTCCTCCAGAAATATATTTTAATCCAAACCAAACAAGACGGCTTCTATTTATATCACCTTGTTATTACATTACAGAGCACAGTGATTTCCAAGAAAACAGCCATCTAATGCATTTTTAAATGGATCTCCTAAACGATAACAAGGCCTAAGTGTCTTTATGACTGGCCGATGATCTGAGGTAAACCTTGTTTTCTGGCCCTCCTCATCTCCATGGCTGTGCTCCTGTAATATAACCTGTTGGCCAGGGGTTGGATTGCACATATTTCACTTTTACTTCCTCCCACGCTCAGTTCCTCCCTCACTCTCCCTCCCTCACCTACTCCAGACACATTACCCTGGTTCTCCTCACCCAGCCGCCACCTCCCTCCCACAAACCCACCCACCCATCCTGTGTTGCGTCTCTCTCTCTCTCGCTCTCTCTCTCTCTCCTCTGTTCCGGCAGACAGTGTGCCGTATTAGCCCTCGCTCTCCACACCCACCCAATTACTTACGGAGCGGTGAGCCACATTTCTCACCCGTCCTAGCCTCATCTGGCGTGACATTGTATTTGTCAACTCCAAAAGCCACAATGAAGACAACAGCAGCCCTCCCCCCCCCTCCCCCCCCCCCCCTCCCTCCCCCTCCCCCTCCCCCTCCCCCCTCCCTCCCCCTCCTCCTCCTCCTCCTCCTCCTCCTCCTCCTCCTCCTCCTCCTCCTCCTCCTCCTCCTCCTCCCCCATAGCCTAGTTATCTTGTATGTGGGTAGTCAACCGATGGCTGCTGCCAAAGGAGACTCTAACGGAGCACCAACAAACCAATGTAAAGGTCATAGGGCAATGGCGCCGTCCCAGCATCCCTCCCAGTGAACACGCCACTAATATGATTAACGAGTGAATCATCCGCAGCATGCCCAGTTACCCAGCAGGCTTCACTTCTCTCAGATAACCACTGGCACAATCCAAAGCTATAGGTTGTCATAAAACCTACAGCGCATTTCTGAATTATATTACAGAGAGAAACGTCAGGCTAATGTGAATTATGACTTTTCAATCTCTGAAACGGTTCACAGTTGCGGCGTGACAAAATACGCGGTAGTATTGCAGTCAGACTCAGAATATCAAACAGCTCTGGCTTGGTAAGACGGGGGGCTAAGACAGGAAATCATTGACATAGAGGCGTATGATATAAAGGCGTGTCACCAGGGGTGTGTGAGGTCGTATGTGTCTGGTGTGTTGTTCACTCGCGGGTGTGTGTTTGTCTCTCTGTCTGTGTGTGTGCATGTCTGTCTTCCAGCGTGTGTATATGTCTCTCTGTCTGTGTGTGTGCATGTCTGTCTGCCTGCGTGTGTATATGTCTGTCTGCCTGTCTGTGTGTAGATGTCTGTCTGCCTGCGTGTGTATATGTCTGCCTGTCTCTGTGTGTAGATGTCTGTCTGCCTGTGTGTGTATATGTCTGTCTGCTTGAATGTTTAGATGTCTGTCTGCATGTGTGCGTGTATGTCTGTATGTCTGTGTGTGTATATGTCTGTCTGTGTGTGTGTGTGTGTGTGTGTGTGTGTGTGTATGTGTCTGTCTGTGTATATGTCTGTTCGTGTGTGTATATGTCTTTCTGTCTGTCTGTGTGTGTGTGTGTATATGTCTGTCTGCCTGCGTGTGTATATGTCTGTCTGTCTGTCTGTCTGTGTGTGTAGATGTCTGTCTGCATGTGTGTGTGTGTATATGTCTCTCTGTCTGTCTGCCTGCATGTGTAGATGTTTATCTGCATTTGTGTGTGTGTGTGTCTGTCTGTCTCTCTGTCTGTGTGTATATGTCTGTCTGTCTGTGTGTATGTCTGCCTGTGTGTATATATGTAAGTTATAAATTGATTTGCATTTTACACAATAAAATAAGTATTTGATACCCATCCAATCTCTTGAAGGGAGTTCTCCTAATCTCAGCTAGTTATCTGTATAAAAGACACCTGTCCACAGAAGCAATCAATCAATCAGATTCCAAACACTCTGTCATGGCCAAGACCAAAGAACTATCCAAGGATGTCAGGGGCAAGATTGTAGACCTACACCAAGGCTGGAATGGGCTACAAGACCATCGCTAAGCAGCTTAGTGAGAAGGTGACAACAGTTGGTGTGATTATTCGCAAATGGAAGAAACACAAAAAAATCTCCCTCGTCTGGGGCTCCATGCAAGATCTCACCTTGTGGAGTTTTAATTACCATCAGTAGAATCAGCCCAGAACTTCACGTGAGGATCTTTTCAACGATCTCAAGAGAGCTGGGACAATAGTCACCAAGAAAACAACTTGTAACACACTACACCGTGAAAGACTGATAGGTCAGGCCCGTCTGAACTTTGCCAATCAACATCTGAATAATTCTGAACCGGGTGAAAGTGTTGTGGTCAGATGAGACAAAAATTCGGCTAGACATTTCATTATCAAACACAGACCATCTCTCAAGCTCTTTAAGAACATCTAAAAAATAATTTTATCACTTGTCTTTTCACTTTCCAACCAATGGATGAACACCACCAAGTGTATACCAAGTGTTACATTTCGCCGTGTTTGGAGGAGGAAGAATACTGCCTATGACCGCAAGAACACCATTCCCACCGTCAAACATGGAGGTGGCAACATTATGCTTTGGGGGTGTTTTTCTGCTATGGGGACAGGACAACTTCACCGGATCAAAGCAACGATGGATGGGGCCATGTACCATTAAATCTTGGGTGAGAACTTTCTTCCCTCAGCCAGCACAACAAATGGGTCGTGGATGGGTATTCCAGCATGACAATGACCCAACACACACGGCCAAGGCCACATAGGAGTGGCTCAAGGAGAATCACATTAAGGTACTGGAGTGGCCTAGCCAAAATCCCTCTTAATATGTGTGCAAATCTGGTGTCCAACTACAAGAAACACCTGACCTGTGATTGCCAAAAAAGGGTTTTGCCACCAAGTGCTAAGTCATATTTTGCAAAGGAGTAAAATGAGTAAAATGCAAATTAATTCATAACAGTTTTTTATGTCGCTCAATGTTCTAATAAACCTACCATTAAAATAATAGACTAATCATTTCTTTGTCAGTGGGCAAATGTCTGTCTGCCTGGGTGCGTATATGTATGTCTGTCTGCCTGTGTGTGTGTGTGTGTGTGAGTCTGCTGTGTACAGGTGTGAGATGGTGTGTGTGTGTCTGTATTTGCACAGGGGCACGTGTCTCACCTGTCCATCTGCGCTAAAGGCCAGGCAAGCCACTCCATGGGAGTGTCCATCCTTCAGGATAGAGATGGTCTGGACGCAGAAGGTGTCCCACACACAGATGTAGGGCTCCTTCCCCACCTGTCCGGTGGCCACCAGAGACCTCTCAGGATGGAGGGCAAGGCTGGATAAACAGGAGAGAGACAAAACAGGGAGTCAGGCCACCGGAATCAGCCAACTGCTGGACTGTGCACATATTGTGTTGCACTGGCTGGTTGGAACGGGGTATTCCAGCATTTAATCAGGTCAGCAGTCCTGGCAGCAGGGGTGGTGCATTCAAGTTGAGTGATTCCAGTTTCAGCACTCAGCCTTGTAATCGAGTGCTTGTTTGTATTAATAATATGGCTTGTATGCACAGGGTGGGTCTTCGCCATTAGTCGTGTTCAGCCTAATTCCTAATTCTAAGGTGTCATGATAAAGGCATTGTCACGTGTAAAGTGCTCTGCTGCATGACGTCAGATTACCAACAGTGCCTGCAGGTTTAGCGAGAAGTCATCTTAGAGCCTCCCGGGGAAGGGCTGGTCGATGCAAGACAAAAAACCTCTGTCTTAACAGAGCTGCCCTGTATATCCTAAACACAACCTCTGTCTTAACGAAGCTGCCCTGTATATCCTAAACACAACCTCTGTCTTAACGGAGCTGCCCTGTATATACTAATCACATTCACAACCTTTATCTTAACAGAGATGTCCTGTATATCCTAAACACAACCTCTGTCTTAACTGAGCTGCCCTGTATATCCTAAACACAACCTCTGTCTTAACGAAGCTGCCCTGTATATCCTAAACACAACCTCTGTCTTAACGGAGCTGCCCTGTATATACTAATCACATTCACAACCTTTATCTTAACAGAGATGTCCTGTATATCCTAAACACAACCTCTGTCTTAACAGAGCTGCCCTGTATATCCTAAACACAACCTCTGTCTTAACGGAGCTGCCCTGTATATCATAATCACAACCTCTGTCTTAACGGAGCTGCTCTTCTCTAGTCTTCCATAATATCTGCAGTTGCTCTCACCTTCTCTCTTCCATAATATCTGCAGTTGCCCTAACCTTCTCTCTTCTATAATATCTACAGTTGCCCTAACCTTCTCTCTTCCATAATATCTGCAGTTGCCCTAACCTTCTCTCTTCCATAATATCTACAGTTGCCCTAACCTCCTCTCCTCTTCCATAATATCTGCAGTTGCCCTAACCTTCTCTCTTCCATAATATCTACAGTTGCCCTAACCTTCTCTCTTCCATAATATCTACAGTTGCCCTAACCTTCTCTCTTCCATAATATCTGCAGTTGCCCTAACCTTCTCTCTTCCATAATATCTGCAGTTGCCCTAACCTTCTCTATTCCATAATATCTGCAGTTGCCCTAACCTTCTCTCTTCCATAATATCTGCAGTTGCCCTAACCTTCTCTATTCCATAATATCTGCAGTTGCCCTAACCTTCTCTCTTCTATAATATCTACAGTTGCCCTAACCTTCTCTCTTCCATAATATCTACAGTTGCCCTAACCTTCTCTCTTCTATAATATCTACAGTTGCCCTAACCTTCTCTCCTCTTCCATAATATCTACAGTTGCCCTAACCTTCTCTCTTCCATAATATCTGCAGTTGCCCTAACCTTCTCTCTTCCATAATATCTGCAGTTGCCCTAACCTTCTCTCTTCCATAATATCTGCAGTTGCCCTAACCTTCTCTCTTCCATAATATCTGCAGTTGCCCTAACCTTCTCTCTTCCATAATATCTGCAGTTGCCCTAACCTTCTCTCTTCTATAATATCTACAGTTGCCCTAACCTTCTCTCTTCCATAATATCTACAGTTGCCCTAACCTTCTCTCTTCTATAATATCTACAGTTGCTCTAACCTTCTCTCCTCTTCCATAATATCTACAGTTGCCCTAACCTTCTCTCTTCTATAATATCTACAGTTGCCCTAACCTTCTCTCCTCTTCCATAATATCTACAGTTTCCCTAACCTTCTCTCTTCCATAATATCTGCAGTTGCCCTAACCTTCTCTCTTCTATAATATCTACAGTTGCCCTAACCTTCTCTCCTCTTCCATAATATCTACAGTTGCCCTAACCTTCTCTCTTCCATAATATCTGCAGTTGCCCTAACCTTCTCTCTTCCATAATATCTGCAGTTGCCCTAACCTTCCCTCTTCCATAATATCTACAGTTGCCCTAACCTTCTCTCTTCCATAATATCTGCAGTTGCCCTAACCTTCTCTCTTCCATAATATCTACAGTTGCCCTAACCTTCTCTCTTCCATAATATCTGCAGTTGCCCTAACCTTCTCTCTTCCATAATATCTGCAGTTGCCCTAACCTTCTCTCTTCCATAATATCTGCAGTTGCCCTAACCTTCTCTCTTCCATAATATCTGCAGTTGCCCTAACCTTCTCTCTTCCATAATATCTGCAGTTGCCCTAAACTTCTCTCTTCCATAATATCTACAGTTGCCCTAACCTTCTCTCTTCCATAATATCTGCAGTTGCCCTAACCTTCTCTCTTCCATAATATCTGCAGTTGCCCTAACCTTCTCTCTTCCATAATATCTGCAGTTGCCCTAACCTTCTCTCTTCCATAATATCTGCAGTTGCCCTAACCTTCTCTCTTCCATAATATCTACAGTTTCCCTAACCTTCTCTCTTCCATAATATCTGCAGTTGCTCTCACCTTCTCTCTTCCATAATATCTGCAGTTGCCCTAACCTTCTCTCTTCCATAAAATCTGCAGTTGCCCTAACCTTCTCTCTTCCATAATATCTACAGTTGCCCTAACCTTCTCTCTTCCATAATATCTGCAGTTGCCCTAACCTTCTCTCTTCTATAATATCTACAGTTGCCCTAACCTTCTCTCCTCTTCCATAATATCTACAGTTGCCCTAACCTTCTCTCTTCCATAATATCTGCAGTTGCCCTAACCTTCTCTCTTCCATAATATCTGCAGTTGCCCTAACCTTCTCTCTTCCATAATATCTACAGTTGCCCTAACCTCCTCTCCTCTTCCATAATATCTACAGTTGCCCTAACCTTCTCTCTTCCATAATATCTGCAGTTGCCCTAACCTTCTCTCTTCCATAATATCTGCAGTTGTCCTAACCTTCTCTCTTCCATAATATCTACAGTTGCCCTAACCTTCTCTCTTCCATAATATCTACAGTTGCCCTAACCGCCTCTCCTCTTCCATAATATCTGCAGTTGCCCTAACCTTCTCTCTTCCATAATATCTACAGTTGCCCTAACCTTCTCTCTTCCATAATATCTGCAGTTGCCCTAACCTTCTCTCTTCCATAATATCTGCAGTTGTCCTAACCTTCTCTCTTCCATAATATCTACAGTTGCCCTAACCTTCTCTCTTCCATAATATCTACAGTTGCCCTAACCTCCTCTCCTCTTCCATAATATCTGCAGTTGCCCTAACCTTCTCTCTTCCATAATATCTACAGTTGCCCTAACCTTCTCTCTTCCATAATATCTGCAGTTGCCCTAACCTCCTCTCCTCTTCCATAATATCTGCAGTTGCCCTAACCTTCTCTCTTCCATAATATCTACAGTTGCCCTAACCTTCTCTCTTCCATAATATCTGCAGTTGCCCTAACCTTCTCTCTTCCATAATATCTGCAGTTGTCCTAACCTTCTCTCTTCCATAATATCTACAGTTGCCCTAACCTTCTCTCTTCCATAATATCTGCAGTTGCCCTAACCTTCTCTCTTCCATAATATCTACAGTTGCCCTAACCTCCTCTCCTCTTCCATAATATCTGCAGTTGCCCTAACCTTCTCTCCTCTTCCATAATATCTTCTCTCCTCTTTCCTAATATCTGGAAATCTACCACTCGATTTCCCTCACCCCACGTATCGCATCCTCTCACTCCATCTCCCTCTCTTTCCTCTCCCTCCATCTCCCTACCTACTCCCATTTCTTTCAACCCATTTATCTCCCTCCCTTTCCCCTCTTCACTCTCCACCCCCTACCTCTCTCCCTCCCTCCCTTTCTCCACTCCTCTGGTGTTCTCTTTTTCATTCTGCTATAGAACAGAGAACAGAAGCCCTCGCGTCATTGTGCTCCTATTTGGTGCTCCTTTATGAACAGGTGCCCTGATGTTCTATAAATACATGTGTTTATAATGGCATCATTTCTGGGGTCTGGCCAAGCGGCACAACCACTTAGGGTCCGGGACCAATGGATTGGGATCAGGGGAGGGGAGGAGGAGCTACTAACAGCAGCTACTAACAGCAGCACAACAGTCAGCCCTCAGTGACCTTGACCAGAGACGCCATACAGAGGACAAGTGATGGTTCTGGCACAGTAAACAGTGCAGCTGTAATACTGGATATGCAATTACCACTCCCATGAGGACATACTGCAGACAGGATAGCACAAATCAAAGCGTGCCAATGTTTCTCGCTTTCCTCGCCACTCTTAGTCTCCGAAACACCTTTCTCTCTCTCTCTCTGTGCCAGTGCACAGTTTGTCTCATGCTGTTTCATCTCAAAGCGTCTTTGTGTGTGAATCTCATGACTTTTTATCTTGGCTTGGAGCTCTGCCTGGAGCTAAAGCTATGGAAGGAAGGAAGGAAGGTGTCTAAATAATAAAGGCTTTCAGAAGGAGAGATGAAAAGAAAACCTGAAAGAGATGAAAGAGAAAAAACTGAGAGAGATCCGTTCTCCTTGGATGTCTCTCTCCATCACCATGGATGTCTCTCTCCATCACCATGGTCGCCATGGTCACCGTGGCCCCTTGCATTCTCTGACAGTCTACATCCCAGCTGAGCCTGATGGTAGCCGGGACTCCAGAGATGTCTGACGGAGACAGAGTAACTGTGGAAGCGGTACAGATTGCTGGTTCGTGATATCAACAGGGCTGTTGGGTTGGCCAGGGTCCAGGGCAGAGGGACCACACGAGAAGACAACAGCAGATGGTCCGTTCATGCAGTGTGTGGAGGACGCAGGCCAGCCAAGCAACTTCTCACGCCACTGTGGCTCTACCCTGATTGATGAACCTGAGGATTTATAAACAGGAACTAGTGTGATCACTGGGTTTGGATTTTTTCATGGTACACAGTACTGTGTGTTTTCGCATTCATGTGCACATGTGTTGGTAATATTCCAGAATTACTTTCACCTCATTCACTTCATGAAACTATTGACAAGTTACAGCATTCAATTGCGAGAACCATTTATTGTATTGATGCAATATTCATGTACATTGAGTGCTCAACAGTGAAGGACAAAGAGGAGGTCCCAGAGGGGCCGAACTGCAGTATCAGACTTCTATCACACAAGCAAACAGTAATGTGAAACTCCTCTGAGCAGATAAATCCCATGAGAGGTGGAAATCAGAGCCAGACAACACTGCAGCCATCTGGGAGAATCTCCTCTGCTGTCACCTGTCTGGATGTTCAACCTATATTCACAGGCTACAACGGCACTATTACAATCTCTTTCATTTCCATCTCTTCTCTAAATTTGTTCAGAGCATTTTCTAAATAGCAGCAATGAAGTGTTCCAAGTTGTTCATTACATTCAACAAGGTTGGAGATAAAAACTCATGTTAACTGAAAACATACTGTACAATATAACTTACAAGATCAAAAAGCCTTTGGCTATTTTTCGACTAACTGGACCATTCACATCAGATAATTTCAGATCAGATCTATTTATCATCAGATCTGAGCTGCCTGTGTAAACACACCCTAGCTCTCCTGGGTATACTCTAAAAACAATGAACGAGCAACCAACCTGCTGACAGCATGGTTGCCTTGACAACAGGACAACCAAGGACACAGAAATCAAGATTAAGTATGAAAGTCGAAATTAAAGGTGACATTTAAAGTAACCAACAAACCTCACCTGCAAACATTCAGCCTGGAAAACGGCAGTTGAGTGAATTCCTGCCAACATAGTTTGGAAATATGTTTGATAACTGTTATTTAACTATTATACGTGGCACTGTTTCCACATAAAAAAAACACAATTGTGAAGGGGTTTGGTGTGCTTTTTAAATGAACAAAAAAACGAAAATGATAAATGTTTTTTTCTACCCCCTGTGATCTTGACCCGCAATCTAAAAGTAAAAAATGGCAAAATTACTCTGCTTTTCTCATTTTTTAAAGACTACCAATTTTGCGCAATCCTATTTGTATTTACAACCTCGTCTCATTGCAGCAACAGGCCCACGACAGGTAAATATTGGGACTCCGCCTCTTCCCGGGTTCTCATAATTAGTGTGAGTTCCGCTCATGAAAGCCTCCATCCTCCGGATAACCACCATCTGCTCCAGTAAAATCATAGCGAAATCACCTGGCTATTCTTAGCAGCTCGAGCTAAAAATAGCAGCTAGGGTCTCCGCCAGGAGAGGCGGGTTTTCATGGTAAAAAAGCAATAACCCCATTTATAATGGATTCAACAGGGTTGGAGGGCCAAGAAAAAAGATAAACAGAAGAAAATTAAATGGTGCTTTGTTTGTGTAACCTGAGAAGGTTCAATAAACCCCTCTGTTCCTGTGGAAAATATTTACCTCGCAGCAATAGCTCAGCCAAATAACAAAAAAATAGCAAATATATGAAGAGAATTTTGAATAGGCATACATTTTTCAGCCAATGGCTTCAGCAAATCTTATGAGTAACAGGAAATACACCAGACTAGGAATAAGAAATTCTAAAATACGGGCAATACCTACAACTTTCATGTCACTTAACCTATAATAGGCACAATTTGTCCGATGAACATTTTAAATCACATGAATAATAGAAGAGTACCCAGCTGCAACCAAACATTGTTGGAAGGTGCACTGTAACTAACTAATTGGACAGAGCCAAAGAAAACAGAGGATCATTAATTCCAAAGTATGTGCTTTTGGGACTGGGGGACAACGTATGTGCTGTTGGGACTGGGGGACAAAGTATGTGCTGTTGGGACTGGGGGACAAAGTATGTGCTGTTGGGACTGGGGGACAACGTATGTGCTGTTGGGACTGGGGGACAAAGTATGTGCTGTTGGGACTGGGGGACAACGTATGTGCTGTTGGGACTGGGGGACAAAGTATGTGCTGTTAGGACTGGGGGACAAAGTATGTGCTGTTGGGACTGGGGGACAAAGTATGTGCTGTTGGGACTGGGGGACAAAGTATGTGCTGTTGGGACTGGGGGACAAAGTATGTGCTGTAAGGACTGGGGGACAAAGTATGTGCTGTAAGGACTGGGGGACAAAGTATGTGCTGTTGGGACTGGGGGACAAACAGAAGAACATAATTTAGGAACGTTCAGTGCTTACTGTTGCTGATGCTTTGGTGCCAGATACCACAGGACACATTCACGGCTCTTGTAGAGCCTCGTCGGGTCGTGTGCCGTGAAAGCAGCGCCAAAGGACCAACAGCATATTCGGCTCATCGGTGTATATCTGGTTTCATACCCCGATGACAGCCAATCACAAGGCTAATGAGACTGCATTATTCAATAAGGGGTTTGGCACATCCTGTTACGGGTCTAAATGAAATCCTACTTTAGCACGATCACCAAAAGATTACTTCTGCCATCTCCAGGGATTGACTCCAAAATGCACTAAGTTGATATGAAGTTCAGCTCTTAACCAGTTCCCACAGCTCGTTCAGCCGTGAACAGGCAGCGAATGAAGTGGCGTCTTTCACTCGTGAATGACTTTAGATAAGCCGGAACTTCCATGTACTCCATTAGCTAAGAATGGTCCTTTGGTGTGAGTGAACTGAAGTGTACAGGCCATGATGTTCTGCCTCAGGGCTATGGGTCTAACACACACAGCAAAAAGTGGAACTATCAATAAGGACATGACTGGTAGGATGAAATTATGGCAACTGACAGACAACAGTCATAGAATCCTACAATGATCTTGTATTCAGCTTCTAGGTACAATGATCATATATTCAGGGTCTAGGTACAATGATCGTATATTCAGGGTCTAGGTACAATGATCTTATATTCAGGGTCTAGGTACAATGATCTGATATTCAGGGTCTAGGTACAATGATCTTATATTCAGGGTCTAGGTACAATGATCATATATTCAGGGTCTAGGTACAATGATCTGATATTCAGGGTCTAGGTCTCAGATACGTTTCTGACATTGGGGTCAAACACCATGAAATTGTGTTAAATCATATGAAGATGCATAAACGAAGCGTATCTGACCTGTTGGCATGAGACAGCAACACCATCATCAAACAGGAAACAATATGTACGTGTCTGTGTGTTTGTGTGTGTGATTGCCTTGGCAAAGCAGCGTGTCAACAAGAAAACATGAGCTATTTAAATATATACAGTGTATAACAGAGATTCGTGGAATCCTAGCTCCCAGCTGTAGAAAAAAAGAAACATATAACAAAATGCAACATGTTAAAAAACAAATGAGAGCCAGTTCTATTTAAGCATTGACTAAAGATGTTGTTTCCTTATCCACCCATCGACTGTTGAGAAGCCGATGTAGGGAGGGGCCTGTAAAGGTCTCCATCTGTGTGAAATCAGGAACACTTAGAGCCCAGCCTGGTGTTAATGGTGCATCATGGGAGCTGCTCGCTGTCCGCCTCTGATCCAGCCATTACCCCTGATTAATGAGACCATCGGTAAATACTGTCACATCTATCACACACACACACACTCAGGTGCCAACGCGCACACTCACACACACACACACACACACGGATGGGCGTACACGATCTGTGCCCATGTCGCGGTCTAATAATACTGCCGCTAATAAAGCTGATATTAGTGGAGTGTCTCAATCAGCCCCAGTAATGTATTCAAAGGTCATGAGGAAGATTCTGAGGAGATAATCTAAAGCCAGTGGCCTAAAGGCTGGGTCCTTTGTGAGGGAGAGGATGACAGTCCAGCCTATTCAATAAGTGACTGGGCGAGGATGACAGTCTAGCCTATTCAATAAGTGACAGGGTGAGGATGACAGTCTAGCGGCTAGACTGTCATCCTCGCCCTGTCACTTATTGAATAGGCTAGACTCTAGCCTATTCAGTAAGTGACAGGGCGAGGATGACAGTTGATACATTGTTGAAATAGTTGGAACAACATGTGACCATGATAAATTAAGATGCGTTTTAAGACTAGACAATGGACAGTGTGAATGTGCCAGTAGACTTTAAAGGACTAGTTTAAAGACTTCCTTGAGTGTGAAAGGTCTGTGGGAAGGTATTTTACTGACCCGGTTCTTCCTACTTCTGCCTGGCTGGCTGGCAGTGACAGATGTATCCAGAGTCTGGTTTTGCCCAGCAGCCCTGATAAAAATGGGCCAGCAAAGGGAAGACAGAGAACCAAGCAGTGGTATAGGAAGCCAGGACAGCGGATAACCAGCCACGGGTATGGCTCCATGAAACCTACCAGCCTGGGTCACCAGCCCCAGTGACTACCACACGCCATATACACAATAAAAACAGAAAAACTTACTTTAACAACTGCTTTTATCTGAGTGAAGCGGTGTGTTTTACTGCAGCCCTTATCAGTCCAGGGCTGATCGGATTATTCTCTGATACACAGCATGATGTGGTTTCCAAGTACTGTGGCAGGAAACCTCAGAGCACCACATCAGTACTGGATGGGTAACTGTTGATATCTAGTGGTGGTGGAGTAACGTGTTGTTTATATTTGAAAGGAAAAGAGACTGTTTTGGAATTGTAATGATACATGAACACATAAAGCTTATTGGGGGGGCTACATCTCAACATTGATCCACAATAAAAACACAAAGTGGCACAGAATTTGTGAAGCTGGACTTAAATAAGATTAGTAAATATGGACAACAATCATTATCCAACTCTGGAGAGACACAAAAGAGTGCAACTGAAATACTACTACACTTGGATTCTTCTGCTAGAATTAATTTGAAAATATTATTCTTTTTTATTTTATTAATTCCAACGAAATTTTTTTTTGGAGTTCAGCTACAAACCACAAACTACTGCCCTGACAGAGCTAAAAATCTTCTCCATATAAACCAAGATGGTTTTGATGATCCTAAATGCAGAGACTTCCCAGGACGAAATACAAGAAACAAGTGCCCTTTTTAGCTCAGTGGGCACAACATGCCACATAAATCCTCTTGTGAAAAATGTGTCCTCTAAAAAA
Source organism: Dallia pectoralis (assembly GCA_029465975.1). Taxonomy (NCBI): domain Eukaryota; kingdom Metazoa; phylum Chordata; class Actinopteri; order Esociformes; family Umbridae; genus Dallia; species Dallia pectoralis. Next base: position 12,253,836 of record CM055730.1, on the reverse strand, counting down.
CAAGGCACCGTTTGACTTAAGTCCATGTGGCCCATCACAGTGTGAAAACCAGACTTCATATTCAACTTCAATTAGAGTACACAGCAGACCGCAGCGCAGTCCAACATGAGGTAATTATGTTGAGCTTAAATCCCCAAGAAAAATGGCCCAGAGGGCCTTCTGTGTGTGTGTGTGTGTGTGTGTGCGTGTGTGTGTGCGCCATACATGTGTCATACATGTGTCATACATGTGACATACGTGTGTCATACATGTGTCATATGTGTTCAGCCATGGAATGGTGGCAAGATAATCAGTATTCCTATAAGGACTCCCTAGCCATTTCTTTTTTCTGCACACAGTTATCTGCATGCACGGACACGTGTGCACAGACGGGTCGAGGACAGGCATGCAGAGGACAGATACCATCTGCATGCACACACACACAAACACGCACACACAAACACGCACACACACAGACAATGACACAGAGACACACATTCCTAAATCCCCACAGCCCCCGTCCACAAGGTATCTTTTCAACAGACTCATTTCACACAGAGGCACTCGTGTCTCACTGGGTTTTTTGGTAACGATGCAATAATGACACACATTTGTCGGCTAAACGTATAATATCAGCGCCATCTATTCCTCTTGAAAATGTTGAAAGCAATTAGAATCTGAAGGAAGCCTTTATTGTGCCTGTGTTGAGTGGATGCCAAAGGGGTCCTATTAAAATAACCACACGGTTTGAAAAAAGTCTGTTTTTAAAAAGGAGAGTACATTTATAGTCAGAAAAAATATCTTTTATGCCATTTACGCAATCGTGGACGGTGGGGGAAGATGGAGATGAAAGGTTTTGTCGAAAAAAGCCATGGAAATTCGAAGCATGCTGCAGAATACGACTACTTGGTAAATTCCTTCACCTTTCATTAAACTGTGACTTAGGAGAACATTGATTTAATGACAACTTCCCAACTCCATGCTTTTATTTATGTTTCTTCTTTCATTTTACCACATGGTTGTCCATTTTATGGACCTGCTTTGTTGTAGCAACTCCCAGCGGGCTCTAGAGAGTCAATGCCGATTGTCGACATATGTTTTCTGATGATCATCTGAAACCGCTCTGGGTCAATCGTGTTTCTCTCCTGAACTGGAAGTCTATCTCTGTTTTTATTCATTTCCAAACCCCCAAAACCCGGACCTTGCTGGCCAATTGCACAAGCCTTCATGAGCACATCCTACGATTCTAACAAAGATGTCCATGTCTTGGAATATTAACGCAAAGTAAAACCTAAAAGTGGGACGGATGATGGTAGTTGGCCAAAAAAATAGATGACCAAAAGTAGAAGATAAACAAAAAGGCTGTTGGCAAACAAAATGTTCTTATAGGCCCTGACGAAAGCCTGTCCAATGAAGAGTAGATGCTATATGCTATAGAGCTACAGTACATGCTGCAATCACACTGCAATGATATGCTGCTATTTATTGATGCATGGTGACATTGAGTTACTGGGTAGCTTGACTTGTTAATCCTACTTGCTAATTCTGCTGTTCCTTGGACAAATCTACATACTGGTACATCACTGACAGATAAAGATAAAACATGTGTTTTATAAAAATTAATGAGTACATTTTACATGGTATAAGTAACAAGGTTTTAATGGCTCAGTATTTTGGACACATGAGACAAGTGTAGCACTACCGAGTAGGTGGTTCAAAAGAAAATGTGTTCTAAACATTACTTATACTCACATTCCAGGTATCTCATGTATACTTATGGATCTGTATGATAATGATTCTGCTCATGTTTTTGTGTGATATATCTTAAAATAATTTAGTGACCTGTTGGAATCAAAATGTACTTATTGGAAGGCAAAGTGGAAGGCAATATAATTCTTGTTTCAGACAATCAAACAATACTTTATCTAACAGAACAACATGCAAACGCATAGTTCATGTCTTGAGCAGCTTTAAATGGTTGTCTGTCTTTAGTGCATTCCTGTCCATGGACACACAATGTATGTTATGTCACTTTATTAAAAAAATGATAGGCCCTTTTGGATTTGAAGCCCATTATACAGCCAATAGTTGCTCCCTGTATTTTCTATAAAATGGGAATAATTTAATCTATGCCAGGACACGTGGGAAATAAAGCTCCAGCACAAAATACACTATTGTCCTAAAAGGCAATTGCTACATTGATTCATTGGACTGTACCATTATGCAGTCACATATGTAATGCACCAGCTCTAAAAAAAACGTGAAAAAGAGTGTTTAATCCATCAAGATGACTGGAACAAGACCTCATTCATCAATATGACCACTGTGATAAAAGTGTCTAGAGAAGAATGACTCTGTGACAATGGAGGGAAATTGCAAAACCATTAATGAGTTTTTCCACAACAGTAGACGTGGGATTTCTGGACAATCTCACCTGCACTAAAGGCATCAACCTGTTTGACGATGTTCTGTGATGTCACAGCTTTTCATTCACTAGCTATTAAAGCGGCTTTACAGAGCCTTGTACTTTATAGCAACTCCGAGGACAAACGACAGGCCAGGTCTTATCATTAGTGGGGGTTTTTTGCTGGCAGCAACTTAGATTGCTATTGTGTAACCACAACAACTACCAGGAACTGAGTCACACAGCCTTCCTAAATAGCATTTCTCCATTACAGAATACTCTTGCCTACCAATTGGCATTGCCAGCTATGCAGACAAGAAAACAAATGGTCGACTCTAGTGTAACCCATATAGGTAATATATATACAGCTATCGTTCTAATTCAGGTTAGAGGTGCTACACTAGCTACATACAGAACTGAGAACTTCCCCCAACCTTAACCCTGGGGGCGTTGATGCACTGTTGCCATACCTGTAGGCTTCCAAGAGACACAAGCTTTAATGACCCATTTGGCTCTTGAAAGCCCACCTAACAGGTGGGCTTACCGACAAATGGTAGAGCAACAGTGGAATGAGCTTTAAATTTATAGTTTTTGTGAATAAATAAAATGGTCCTAGACCAAGCATCTTAAATGCATTCAAACAACAGTCTAGGACAGGGATAATGTTGTTTAGAAAATATTAAAAATAATGGTTCATATTTGGTGCAGATTGGGAGCAGACTTGTCATCTCTTATAATGTAGGGGAGTGGTTGCCAACCAGGGGTGCTAGGACGCCCCATGGTTCCTTCGCCTCATTACAGGGGTACCTGAAGACACGTATGACACCATAGCCCGACTAGTCAAAATGCCTCAAGAGGATACTTCAGGAAAACTCAGAGCAGAGCCACATTCTTTACTAACAGCAACCGAGAAAGGTTGGGAACTACTGATGTAGTGGTGCAAAAATACAGGTCTACATTCCAGGTGACACTTACCTGATTATGTCATCGTTGTGGCCCAGGTAAAACTTCTGAGTGTGCTCTCTGCTATTGTAAACCACGCCGACTCCAGCCACGAAATAGACCACTTCTTTCCCGGCGGTGTAGTACAGGTTGTTTCGGCACTGGTGGCCCCTGTATCCGTAGATCCACTCCAATCTCAGTTGGCATCGTGGAGCAGTCCGGTCCGCCATGATATTTGACAACTATAGTTAGTTGTGTGTGAGTTATTCCACGATAAAATAGGCTACGCGACCAACCACTGACATGTGCACAGCTTATATGAGCGCCTCACAGATGAAGATAGGAACATCTGAACAGATGACATTGTCCTATAGGCCATAAACAGCCCAAATCCCGCATCATACACTACAGCAGATGGGCAGATTTTGTGTTGAGGAAACACCAGCGAGGAGACCACCCCCCTCAGATCCATTCATAATGTTTATTGCCTTGAGAAATACTTATGTTACCCTCACCGAGGAATTACTTCTTTTCATCACATACATCTATTTCTCACCCAAACCATGGTGTCTATATAAAGTTAAACAACTCCAATAAGGGATGTCCATTAAAATGTGGACACAAAAACGGAAATAAACAAATAAACAAACGCAAATGAACACAACTGGTGAAGGACTCAGCTGCTGCTGGAATATAATCCGCACACTAATCCTCAAGCGAAACACCAGCCAGCCATAGTTACTACGATTCAATACATATTGAAATATACGTACAAACCACTAAACAGTTTAAACCAAACACATGTAGAAAATAGGCAGACCGAGAAATGTCTCTGATGAATTCATTCACGTGTGTTTGAGTAAATCCGATTGGGAACAATGCGTGAAAAATGTGCGTGTTTCTCCCGGTAAATCAGTCCGACCTGTGTTGCCAGTCACATCTGGGTCGCCGCTGTCACTGGGAAAACGCCTCAAAATGCAAATTGTTATCTGCTAACTTCCATGAGGAGGCAAACAGTCTCTGCGCGTCCAGACACAGTTGCTCACCGCGTCACACCACCGCATCTCCCGCATCTCACCGCGTCACACCACGGCATCTCCCGCATCTCAAACCCGGGGATGACAGTCGGGATTCCGGGCAGTCAGAGAGCGACCGCTCAGTACGGGCAGGCGGTGCCTACGATAAACCGGAGTGGAACACTAAGCAGAGTGCTCGCACTGTGTTATTCATTGCACATTAATATTAATATACTAACGTAATGGAGACTACTCGGTCGTATCAAGTAGTTTGGCGTAATATCTTTCAGAATAGCTTCTCGCTGGTTTCGGAGAGCCAGTAACAGTCATAGACATAATAAAGAATAGACGCCGCATCGAACGCTACTGCCTACTGGCGCTGACGAGCCGTGCGGCCGCCATCTTGGATCGGTCACCCGCTCCACTTGGTGTAATCTGTTTGGCAGGTGCAATGAGCTGTTAGCGCGTTCAATTAATCATACCTCATGGAAGACCCAACTGATTTTCACGTGGTGTTTTGCTGCAAAGATCATACATGCAGCTAACACACAGGACACATGGTTCGGCGTATTTTAATATTCATAGTGGGCTTAACAGTAATATCTTGGTTTTAAGAGCGGTAGGAGAAGCAGGCAAGGCATGATCCTAGTAGAAAGAGAGATGAACATCGTTTGAGCAAGGTTCTCTCATCTCATCTTCAACCGCTTATCCGGGGTCGGGTCGCGGGGGTAGCAGCTCTAGCAGGGGACCCCAAACTTCCCTTTCCCGGGCAACATTAGCCAGCTCTGACTGGGGAATCCCGAGGCGTTCCCAGGCCAGTGTGGAGATATAATCTCTCCACCTAGTCCTGGGTCTTCCCCGAGGTCTCCTCCCAGCTGGACGTGCCTGGAACACATCTCTAGGGAGGCGCCCAGGTGGCATTCGTACAAGATGCCCGAACCACCTCAACTGGCTCCTTTCTATGCAAAGGAGCAGCGGCTCTACTCCGAGTTCCTCTCGGATGACTGAGCTTCTCACCCTATCCCTAAGGGAGAGGCCAGCCACCTTTCTGAGAAAACCCATTTCGGCCGCTTGTACCCGCGATCTCGTTCTTTCGGTCATGACCCAGCTTTCATTATCATAGGTGAGGGTGGGAACAAAGATTGACCGGTAGATCGAGAGCTTTGCCTTTCGGCTCAGCTCTCTTTTCGTCACAACGGTGCGGTGAAGCAAATGCAACACCGCCCCCGCTGCTCCGATCCTCCGACCAATCTCCCGCTCCATTGTTCCCTCACTCGCGAACAAGACCCCGAGGTACTTGAACTCCTTCACTTGGAGTAAGGACTCATTCCCTACCCGGAGTAGGCACTCCACCGGTTTCCTGCTGAGAGTCATGGCCTCAGATTTAGAGGTGCTAACCCTCATTGGTGACAAAGCGCAGCCCTGGCGGAAGCCAACCCCCACCGGGAACAAATCCGATTTACTGCCGAGGACACGGACACAGCTCATGCTTTGAGCGTACAGAGATTGGATGGCCCTGAGAAGAGACCCCCTCACCCCATACTCCCGCAGCACCTCCCACAAAAGATCCCGGGGTACCCGGTCATACGCCTTCTCCAGATCCACAAAACACATGTAGACTGGATGGGCATACTCCCAGGCCCCCTCCAGGATCCTTGCGAGAGTAAAGAGCTGGTCCGTGGTTCCCCGGCCAGGACGAAAACCGCATTGTTCCTCTTCAATCTGAGGTTCGACTATTGGCCGAACCCTCCTTTCCAGCACTTTGGAGTACACTTTACCAGGGAGGCTGAGGAGTGTGATACCTCTGTAATTGGCACACACTCTCTGGTCCCCCTTTTTGAAGAGGGGAACCACCACCCCGGTCTGCCACTCCTCTGGCACTGTCCCAGACTTCCATGCAATGTTGAAGAGGCGTGTCAACCAAGACAGCCCTTCCCCACCCAAAGCTTTTAGCATTTCTGGACGAATCTCATCAGTCCCTGGGGCTTTGCCACTGTGGAGTTGTTTGACTACCTCAGCGACTTCCCCCAGGGAAACTGACGATGACCCTCCATCAGCCTCCAGCTCTGCCTCTATACTAGAGGGCGTGTAGGTCGGATTCAGGAGCTCCTCAAAATGCTCTTTCCAGCGCCCGATCACATCATCAGTTGAGGTCAACAGTGTCCCATCCTTACTGTACACAGCTTGGATGGTTCCCCGGTTTCCCCTTCTGAGGTGCCGAACGGTTTTCCAGAAGCATTTTGGTGCCGACCGAAAGTCCTTCTCCATAGCTTCTCCAAACTTCTCCCACACCCGCTGCTTTGCCTCTGAGCAAGGTTTGAGCAAGGTTTCATTTCACAAACATCACTTCGACACCACTAGTTTATGGCCCACATTCTTGCTTATAGTCATCACCTGTCAAAGCCACAGTCAGCTGTGTGTGTGTGTTACATGTTCAACGTGTCTTCAATTGTGTGTGTGTATGGGTTTATTTGTGAGTGTGTTTAATATGAGTGGCAGCAAACAAGTGTCCAAGAACATCATGATATGATGTTTAAAGTAGAAATATTCACATCATTAGACTGAGGCTGTGGGTGTGAGGTTGCCATTTCTTGGGAATCCTGAGAGGCCACAGACAGGCTTTCTTCAGCTCTTCTGGAGGTAGACGTAGCCCTGCCCGTTTCCAACTAAAATGAAGAAGCATAATACATACTACAAAACATACATATACACAGTATCGCTGCAAGCCATTTTGGTGCCCTAAGCATGATTCCTTTATGATGCCCTCCCCAACCAAACCGAGAAAAAAACGTTGTTTTTGCATTTTTTTTCTTTCTTTTCTCTGATTCTGAATCCTGCTGTCTTTTCGGGGCCATTTACCCAAAAAATTGACAGCCTACTATCAAACTTCGTCAGGCACCGCACAATCCAACGGACCACCGAGCTTGGGAAGTTAAGTCAGTCTTTGGAGGACACACCATCGTTACCTTTTATCGCAATTAAATACTCTTGTTTTGCCTGCTTTTTTATAAACATCCCTAAAAAGTGCCTAAAAATATTTCTATATGGAAATAATATCGGCATTATAATTATGACTATGATGATTGATTTTTCATTAGGCTATTTTTGGTACCCCCACAGCACTTGGTGCCCTACGCACAGCGCGTGATAGGTGTGGTGGGAGCGGAGGCGTTGCATATACATATATATATATATAAAAGGTTAAGTATCTCACCCTGCCCTGTGATGATAATAGAATATTTACATTTATGAATGCTAATAACCTAATAACACCATCTCGGAATCAGACAATCTGACCCGTCCTATCAAAATCGCTCTGCTTAAAGTGTTGACAGCAAAGCACTGACAAATCACTTGAGGTAAATCATTCTATTCTCAAAGCCACTTCCGACTTCTTCCTCACATCTTTGTCCTTTGGAAACCTTCATAATGAAAACGGAAGATTTGGGAGAGTCTACACAAAAACATTTTACAAAGAAGTTCAAGCTTATTTTCTTTCACTTCTTAGAACCATTCTTCAACAAAACTCCTATGTTGATGAATATCTGTTGATGATGAACCA
>CM055730.1:11613433-11640933 GCA_029465975.1 Dallia pectoralis | reverse complement strand
AGGACACACACTGTCTGACACACACACACACACACACAAAAATTACATACACCAGCATGAACACACAGATGCCAACACACACTCAATTGCACAGACAAAACCATGACTGGAGAATAACAGAAATTCTGTAGGATTCAGGGAAACTAATTGAGAGCACCTGCAGGTGTCAGCAGGTTGTTGTTGACTGTGAGATATCATGGAGGAGGCACAGCACTAGAACACCACACTCACACATACCTTACTGTCCCCAGGTGTTCAATGACTATGTTAAGCCTGAGGAGGTAGATGTTAGAGAGAGATGGAGAGAGAGAGTGGGGGGGAGAGAGAGTAGATAGAAAGAAAACATGACGCATCTTATTCAACAGTCTTTGTGTTCACATCCCCGATGAGGGACAACAACATTCAACTTTTTGCTTGGAACTCCAAGCATGGGATAAGTATGTCAAGTCCCTGCGCCTAGCTATACAGTACCGATCTGTAGGCTAGCTGAGGCTAAATGTGCCATAGGCTAACTGAGGCAAAATGTGCCATAGGCTAACTGCGGCTAAATGTGCCATAGGCTAACTGAGGCTAAATGTGCCATAGGCTAGCTGAGGCTAAATGTGCCATAGGCTAGCTGAGGGTAAATGTGCCATAGGCTAACTGAGGCTAATTGTGCCATAGGCTAACTGAGGCTAATTGTGCCATAGGCTAACTGAGGTTAAATGTGCCATAGGCTAACTGAGGCTAATTGTGTCATAGGCTAACTGTGGTTAAATGTGCCATAGGCTAACTGCGGCTAAATGTGCCATAGGCTAACTGCGGCTAAATGTGCCATAGGCTAACTAAGGCTAAATGTGCCATAGGCTAACTGAGGCTAATTGTGCCATAGGCTAACTGAGGTTAAATGTGCCATAGGCTAACTGAGGCTAATTGTGCCATAGGCTAACTGTGGTTAAATGTGCCATAGGCTAGCTGAGGCTAAATGTGCCATAGGCTAACTGAGGCTAATTGTGCCATAGGCTAACTGAGGTTAAATGTGCCATAGGCTAACTGAGGCTAATTGTGCCATAGGCTAACTGTGGTTAAATGTGCCATAGGCTAACTGAGGCTAAATGTGCAATAGGCTAACTGAGTCTAAATGTGCCATAGGCTAACTGATGCTAATTGTGCCAAAGGCTAACTGATGCTAATTGTGCCATAGGCTAACTGAGGTTAAATGTGCCATAGGCTAACTGAGCCATAAAACCAGTTAGTTAAGATAAACAGACAAGACTGAGACAATCTCTCCAAATGCAATTACAGTTAATTGGATAAACGCAGCAGGATCACGGTTAATCTTAAAAGACTATGACATACCTCATCTCTATGACATTAGGAACACACTTTTCAATATACAGTGTAGACTGTATATGCTGTCATGTTTCCCCTTCTCTCTTGGCTACTGAAGCCATATTGGTATCTCGGCCAACCCCTCACCGCAACTTCATTAATGAGTCAGCTTGTTTCACAACTGCTCCGCGCTGGATAGTGGTTTGTCATCAAAGTGTTCATCAGCAATAATCTGTCTTTGACTGGCTGTGAAGAGCACATATGGTGCTGTGTAATTGCAGTTGACTGAGATTTGCCTCGGGGAGGACCACTGCAATCATTAAGTCCCTGTGTTCTTCACAACTCTTCGGTCTCTCTTGTCTTCTGTGGTGATGTTCAAATAAATGAATGATCTAACATTGCAGTGGCTTAGTATTGGGTCGGTCACTCACAGGTAACAGAGAGAACCTGTGAGTGACCTGTGAGTGATCTGTGAGTGACCTGTGAGTGACATATAAATATATATACAAATACTGTATACACTCACATGTATCACCCAATGTCCAAAACACTGGACAGGTTTATCAAACGGAATCACAGAGACTTGGTCATGGTGGCTGTCAGGTGATTCTCTGAGACTTAAACTGACACACACTTGACACAACCAACTGCAAGATTGTATCAGATGATGTCACGCCTCGGACTTCTCGTGGACGGATTTCTCATATTAGGAGGCTTTAGTTATTCGGTCAGTTGTTTGCTGACCCATAATGGCTTTGTGCTATTCATTGTAAATTGAGCTAACGTCCCGTTAACCAAAACAGGGCACTTATCTCCACCGTGAGAGAGATATTAAAGGTCTGTTTTTAGTAGGTGCTGGTAATGTGATTTATTATGACTAGTCGTTAGTCCTACTGTCTAGAGGTTAGAACATTAGAAATTGTAGGTGTAAAAATGTAAGCCCAATTCTAGCTTTCATTGAGCAGCAACACGTATAATTAGAATATGGCAAATGTTGACCAGTGTAACTGTTCAACTAGAGTATTGATCCATATCTGGGACAGGTTTTGATCCATATCTGTTGTATTTATACATGTCATATTGTGTTGTGCCGTCTCTCTAGAGGATCTCCTTTAATGCAGACATACATCTGAAATACCCTACAACCGAAAACACTTGATACACTGACATTACCTGCTAAATATTATTTTAAAGTCACTCTGTAATGTACGATACAATAACACACACACACACAGATTCCAAGAGGCCCTCCGGTCTAGAGAAACCCCTTACCCAGCGGTCCGGGAAAGTGTCACCCTGGATCTCTGTCAAGGCCCTGGGCCAAGTCACTGTGTGAAGCCAATGCTTTGTCTTTAACTAACTTGTGAGTAGGCTAACACCGCAGATTCACAGCTGCCTGAGACACTCTCCCTCTCAACTGGCATCAGTGGATATATAATCAGAGGGTCTGCAGTGCGATAAAGAAGGAAAAAGACAGAGGGAGGGAGAGGCGAGGGGGATTGGTTATTCATGACTGTATGTTCATTTTACACAGCAGCTGGTCCACAGGGAGACACACACACAACCACGCATGCAAACACGGACACACAAACACACAACGACGCATGCAAACATGGGCACACAAACACACACAACCACGCATGCAAACACGGGCACACAGACACACACACAACGACGCATGCAAACATGGGCACACAAACACACACAACCACGTATGCAAACACGGGCACACCGACACACACAACCACGCATGCAAACAAGGGCCCACCGATACACACAACCACGCATGCAAACATGGGCACACAGACACACACACAACCACGCATGCAAACATGGGCACACAAACACACAAAACCACGTATGCAAACACGGGCACACCGACACACACAACCACGCATGCAAACAAGGGCACACCGACAAACACAACCACGCATGCAAACATGGGCACACAGACACACACAACCACACATGCAAACACAGTCACACAGACACACACACACAACCACACATGCAAACACAGGCACACAGACACACACACACAACCACACATGCAAACACAGGCACGTATACACAGACACAGACAAAGTTGCACTGACAGCCAGGCAGCTTTTATCAAGAAAAACAAAAGAAATGTGACAAGTTGCCTGGGTGAGCCAGAGGGCTTAGTTGAGTTATACTAAAAGAGGGTCTGCTGCAGGACACTAGCCTATGGTAGAGACTGGGTGGAGACAGGGTGGAGACACGTTAATAAAGACAGAGTAGAGACAGGGTGGAGAGAAGGTGGAGACAGGGTAGAGACAGGGTTGAGACAGGGTAGAGACAGGGTGGAGACAGGGTGGAGACAGGGTGGAGACAGGGTAGAGACAGGGTGGAGACAGGGTGAAGACAGGTTAGAGACAGGGTAGAGACAGGGTTGAGACAGGGTAGAGACAGGGTGGAGACAGGGTGGAGACAGGGTAGAGACAGGGTGGAGACAGGGTGGAGACAGGGTAGAGACAGGGTGGAGACAGGGTGGAGACAGGTTAGAGACAGGGTAGAGACAGGGTGGAGACAGGTTAGAGACAGGGTAGAGACAAAGTGGAGAGAGGGTGGAGACAGGGTAGAGACAGGGAGGAGACAGGGAGGAGACAGGGTAGAGACAGGGTAGAGACAGGGTGGAGACAGGGTGGAGACAGGTTAGAGACAGGGTAGAGACAGGGTGGAGAGAGGGTGGAGAGAGGGTGGAGACAGGGTAGAGACAGGGAGGAGACAGGGAGGAGACAGGGTAGAGACAGGGTGGAGACAGGGTAGAGACAGGGTATAGATTGGATCGGAACATGGTAGAGACAGGAAGTTGACGGGTTAGAGACATAGGGTGGAGACAGGACGATGCTCTACTGCCATTGGACTCAGGTGGCTGGGAAGAGCTGTTTCTAGGTTCTGTTTAGAGTTGACTTCAAGTTAACCCCTCTGTTCAGTGTGTCGCTTCACCTTTCGGTCAGAGACTGAACTAAAAAACATACACACTCCATGTTGTGCCACACGTAATGCAATTTATTAGAAAATGTTTCATTCTCCCTACATACGTCTTGTGGGGATTTTTTATTGAGAGAGTGGAGAAAGATCTCTTATAGTAGAGCAGCAGGACAGATTGTAACACATTTATGTGAGCCCTGTGCAACACAAAGCACAGAAAATCCATGTGAACTGTGTGCTGAGGGGGGTAGAAGTTAAATTCTACTGCAAGCAGGGCTGTTTAAACCTGGTTGGGGGCCCTGGGCTACAGACATGAATGGCCTCCCCCAGGCATATTGAATTAATGGTAACTGGCAGCCCAAATCAAAGCAGCACAAGAGGCAAAGTGCAGTTTCCCAGAATTCCTTCACATGGGAGCACAGATGCATTCTCTGTGGGTGTCTTGACCAATCAAGAGGGAGGCACCGACACGTCATGTTCCCTCAACAAATTGAACACAATGTGTCCTCCGGTATTTATTTCACCAATGTGATAACACATCGCTCCTGACTGGATCAATCCTTAATTCTGACACGAATGAAACTGCCTTCACCTAAAAATTATTAGCAATCTGACATGATGTATTGCCTGGAAACAACACCAAGTCAGTCTGGATTGTACAGTGGGCTACTAGCATGAGCTACGTCCCTCTGGCCAAGGTGAATTAAGTTAATGCTTATTCACTGCACATTTGTTTGTGAGAATACATTAATGGGATTCTAAGCTGCTATTTCGATGGAGATGGAGACAGATGGGGACAGATGGAGACAAATGGGGACAGATGGGGACAGATGGAGACAGATGAAGACAGATGGGGACAGATGGAGACAGATGGGGACAGATGGAGACAGATGGGGACAGATGGAGACAGATGGGGACAGATGGGGACAGATGGAGACAGATGGGGACAGATGGGGACAGATGGGGACAGATGGGGACAGATGGAGACAGATGGGGACAGATGGAGACAGATTGGGACAGATGGGGACAGATGGAGACAGATGGGGACAGATGGGGACAGATGGAGACAGATGGGGACAGATGGAGACAGATGAAGACAGATGGGGACAGATGGAGACAGAGGAAGACAGATGGGGACAGATGAAGACAGATGGGGACAGATGGGGACAGATGGAGACAGATGGAGACAGATGGGGACAGATGGGGACAGATGGAGACAGATGTGGACAGAAGGAGACAGATGGAGACAGATGGAGACAGATGGGGACAGATGGGGACAGATGGAGACAGATGGGGACAGATGGGGACAGATGGAGACAGATGGGGACAGATGGAGACAGATGGGGACAGATGGGGACAGATGAAGACAGATGTGGACAGATGGGTCTCTGGTCTGTCCTGGATGCAAACAGTTGGTTTCAGGTTTGTTTGTACAGCAAAGCTCCCATCCATTTCAGATAAAAGTGTCCTGACTTGTCTGGGAGGCTCATCTACTTGGAAATCCTAGACACCATCCTTCACAAGTCACATGCTTTAACTCGCTCCCTCCATCTCCTCCTCTCAATGTTTTTCTATCTTACAATCACACACGTAGAGCACACGCGAGCACATGCACAAACACACACTCTGTCACACACGCCGCTCGCTGCAGTGGAAACGTCAACACAGTGCCTAATCCAAGATCAGAGTGATGATACACAGATTGTCATGACTGTAATTGAGCCAGAAAGGGAACAGAGATTAAATAACACTGTAGCAAACTAGAGCACCAACACACATAGATATACAAGCTGCAACACACACTTCTAGAAAAACCTAAAAATACACACACACAAAACATTCATACTACAACCAATATTGTCTCCTCGCTTGACACAATGACTGTTTGCCTTGGTGGCCACCCTGTTAAGCTAGCTGCCAAATTCTCTGCAGATCAAAGCACAGACTCCCGACAAGTGCAAAGAAATTGCTCACACACAAACATCTACTGACAGACGCATAAAACACACACACACACACACACACAACTACACAATTTTCCCAAAAGAATGAGCAAACACTGTAAAAAACTCAAATAATTTAAGATAATAACACCCAACCAACTTTTACATGTTCAAGCTAGCCTATCCGACTAACCTATCATGTTCTATCCCATATCGATTAATCAATTAATTTAACATTAACACATTCCGTATTCCATCACCATCAGTAATCAATACATTTTCATTGTTATTATATCGCCAAGACATCAGGAGGTTGTGTCATGGTGATTATGAAATACACAATCTATAACATAATCGGATATTTCCCTGAGCGAACACATTCTCTGATGCCTGCAAAGTCTGGGTTATGTTTTTCAAAACGTTCCTAGGACATCCTTTGTTCGCTAGGCACCAATAATAAAATATGAAATGGCAAGCTTAAACGCAAAGCCGTTCACACTTTCATTGGCACATTTAAAATGCAGCCAATTCCAAGAGCATCCTCTGAGCTTTAGTGTAAATGGTTTACATAATATATTCTAAACCAATGTTTTAAGTAGCTTGGATTCTAGCTAATGCCTGAATTTGGTAGTCTGTCAATTTTGTATTTTTTTTTGCCACACTCATAGTTAATCTCTGTGTGTTGAGTTCATTTGTCATTTGACTTGAAGGTGTGAGCGTCCACATAATGACATGCAACCATATGCATTGACCAAGTCACCCCAAAGCTAACTCAGAAAAAAACCTGTAGCTGCTGGTACTCAATCATAATAAACAAACTCTTCTGGGTAACTCATTGATCTATTTAATTATGGATTATTTGCTCCACAGCCAGGGCAATTTATCTATCTACGTGGTCATCGGTCTAAGTCTCCATGGATTGTGCTATTGCTAATCCACAGTTTAGTTTGTGACAAGCCTGTACTTCAGAGACAAATTGGGTCAGCCCAGTCCTTCGTCCCAGCAGCCCCTAAGTAGGGCGTACGGATGTTTGCCATTACATATAGTACCAACTTCTGAGAAGGGGCTTAAGACTCATAAATATATAGTTACTAAATTGTTTTTCAACAATGTACTATAATTAGATATGATTATATCTACTTGCTTTTAGAAATGTACTTATAAAAAATAAATACACCGTTCCTGAATGCAGACATTATTAAATATGTATATACAGCCTGCATATACCCTTAATTAACCATCAACAAAAACGACATATGCTTCAGTGTTTCACAAGTAACTCTTTTGTAACTGTCGGTATAGTAGTAGAACATTTGTATTTATTTACAGACCATGAACCTTCTATGTCGTTCTTACTTAAATTGTGAATCCTTGCCGTCTTTCATAGTTTTTTCATAAATACATAATTACGTGTTTTGAGATCTGTTATTGGCATGGGAAATGGTTTATTAAGGACTCTTAATAATGAAGTGAAAACTACTTTTACAGTTATGGGCGAATATTGTCCTTTTTGGAACCATATCATGCATTGAAATGCGTTTAGAATGCTACACTGTTCTGTGTATGTATGTATGTGTGTGTATGTATGTGTGTTTGTGTGTGTGTGTGTGTGTGTGTGTCTGTGTGTGTGTGTCTGTGTGTGTGTGTCTGTGTGTGTGTGTCTGTGTGTGTGTGTCTGTGTGTATGTATGTATGTATGTATGTATGTATGTATATATCTAATAAAGGTCCAGGCATCTCCAGCCTCAAATAGAAGTCACCCCCGACTGACACCTTCACCATGGCGACAGCACAACTAAAATATTCACAATATCTTCTGAACAAACATATATGTGTTTAAAACTCGTTCAACTCACCGGCACTGACTGTGATGGCCTCAATAAACTGGTCTCTCCAGCTGTTTGTCCCCACCAGCAGGGCCAGGTTAGTCTTCTTAATCAGCTTGTCCACAGTGTTCTGAACAGGAAACACCAACCACACAGAGTTAAGGAAGTGCTTACTGTTTTAGCACATATAGGGTTTAATGGCGTACAATTTCATTTTAGTAAATTCAGTAAATGTTCCCTCTGGAATGTGAACGAGCACACTATCCACTAGGACATATTTATTTGCAATTACTACTCAAATCAGGTTGAATATTTGTCCATGTTTTCTCAATAATTCAATTACTTAATGCAAAACATATATGTTTAAGTGGATCGAGGAAGGCTTTGTTGTTTTCGATATTCGTAGAGTGCCATAATTATGCCATAATTGAAGGACTTCAGTCCATATTTCCAAAACTGTTTCTGTCCAAATATGTACTTGTTTGTTATCAATAATTATAAATAATGTGTGCACAGAGTACGTAGGGTATATTGTCAGTAATATATGCTGGCCTATAATAACTAAAAGTCTCAGGGGGTCACTAATGTCCCAATACTGTACGTACTATTATCATAATGTGGACCTGAGCTACAGAGACCAAACGTTCCGTCAGTTACCAGGCTTTTAGCTGCATCCATAAGCAACCATGTATTTGATCGGCAGGTTATTAGGGCCGGCATTGCTAACATGCTGTGGGAATCAATCCTCATCACAGCTTGTATGAATTAGCAAACGGGAATAAATGGATCCGATTCCATCCCAAAATAAGGACACCCGACTCCTCCTTCTCCATCCCTCCCTCCCTCCCTCTATTAACTCGCTACTGAGATGACAGCTGGAAAGCACTCAATTCCTCCAGCGCCCATATCTCTCTTCCATCCCAATCAAAAGGAAATTCCAATACTCCCATATTCTCTTTGGAAAGAATTCAGTTAGCTGAAGCTCTGGAATGTCAACTTCGGGATGTTTCGTGCTCAGATTTCTGATCACGTGACTGATTGTACAACCGCGCCACTCTCTCGTTCTGCTGTGTCTCTGAGGAAACGGATTGATTTTTGAAGCGATATAATAACGTTTTCCTTCCATTCCGGAATGTATCCACTGACCCAACCAGGTATACATGTTAACCTGAGGTTGTGCAGCCCACAAAGACCTAAGAGTGGTTAACTCCACTCATGAAGGAGGTTTCAGACAACTGTCTGCAAGTTGAAGCTCATTTGAAACAGCCACTGGCGATGAGCCTCTATGGTTAGACGCAGTTAAACTTCCTCAGCCTCCCAACCACTCCAGTGAGAACAAAACGCCATCCGTCAAATGTACACGAGCACCAACCTATTTGTCAATGTCTGACGGAACAGTGTGGGAGAGAGAAGGAGCAAAGAGCATGCGCACGCACGCACGCACGCACGCACACACACACACACACACACACACACACACACACACACACACACACACACACACACACACACACACACACACACACACACACACACACACACACACACACACACACACACACACACACACACACACACACACACACACACACACACACACACACACACTATGGGGGGTCACACACACACACACACACACACACACAGAACCACCCACACCTCCACCCACCCAGACAAACACGCAAGAAAAAAAACCCACACACAAATATACGGATAATCACATCTATGTTGGTCTGAAGAGTGTGTGCTTTGCCCATATGCATCTATGTGCATCACTACATGATCTATGTCAATCTGAGAAGTTCTATGTGCATCACTACATGATCTATGTCAATCTGAGAAGTTCTATGTGCATCACTACATGATCTATGTCAATCTGAGAAGTTCTATGTGCATCACTACATGATCTATGTCAATCTGAGAAGTTCTATGTGCATCACTACATGATCTATGTCAACCTGAGAAGTTCTATGTGCATCACTACATGATCTATGTCAACCTGAGAAGTTCTATGTGCATCACTACATGATCTATGTCAACCTGAGAAGTTCTATGTGCATCACTACATGATCTATGTCAACCTGAGAAGTTCTATGTGCATCACTACATGATCTATGTCAATCTGAGAAGTTCTATGTGCATCACTACATGATCTATGTCAACCTGAGAAGTTCTATGTGCATCACTACATGATCTATGTCAACCTGAGAAGTTCTATGTGCATCAATACATGATCTATGTCAACCTGAGAAGTTCTATGTGCATCACTACATGATCTATGTCAATCTGAAAAGTTCTATGTGCATCACTACATGATCTATGTCAACCTGAGAAGTTCTATGTGCATCACTACATGATCTATGTCAACCTGAGAAGTTCTATGTGCATCACTACATGATCTATGTCAACCTGAGAAGTTCTATGTGCATCACTACATGATCTATGTCAACCTGAGAAGTTCTATGTGCATCACTACATGATCTATGTCAACCTGAGAAGTTCTATGTGTATCACTACATGATCTATGTCAACCTGAGAAGTTCTATGTGCATCACTACATGATCTATGTCAACCTGAGAAGTTCTATGTGCATCACTACATGATCTATGTCAACCTGAGAAGTTCTATGTGCATCACTACATGATCTATGTCAACCTGAGAAGTTCTATGTGCATCACTACATGATCTATGTCAACCTGAAAAGACTGAGGAGTGGATTGAGGATAAACACTGATACCTTAAATTCGTAGGATTCCTCAATGACGATTTCCAGCTTGACGTGGTCCCCTAGCATGGGTCGACCCATGTCTGCAATACGTTGCTCTTCATCATCCTCTCCTGTCAACGGCACCTCCTCTTCCTCCACCTCCTTCACAACTGCCTCTGTAGCTGAGCGATAGAAGAACCACAGAAAACTATAATTGACACCAGCCACAACAGACATGTTGTGTGTTCTTGGTCGTTTAGCCTCCAGAGTTACATGCCTATTGCTATTATATTTTTGGGGAGTTTTCGTCTTTGTGAAAAGGTAGCGGGCACATAGAATTAGGAGTGTGCACTCAGAAGCGTTCGCAGTCGCCAGAGGCCTTGCCAACGTTCGCTTGGCTCAGTCACGGATCAGGAAAATGTGAAGCGTGCCAAAATGAAACTGCTCTGTGGGGGACCACTTTGGTTTAAAAGCCGATGAATTTTGATGCACCCGTTGAAGTGTTTTATTTCCAATTAACAGTAGTGGTTCCACTGGTATGACGGAGAGCACCAATCGCAGAATACAAAACTGCAGACCAATAACCAGTAAACGAATAGAATATGAATACGATTTAATTAAAAATGTAATTACTCTGAACAGAAAGATTCCGGGTACAAGTCATCTGTCATTTACTGTAAGTCACATCATTTAAGTATTTGTATGTAACTGTTTGGTCACAAGCCAATGAGGTTTGTTAGTTTTTTTAGTTAATTTATTTCTTTAAAAGGAATGTCCTACATTTTATTCCCACCCTGTGGAACAGATCCAATTTGCGGCCACTGCACATTTAAACCAGCTCTCGGATCCACTCTGAAAGTTATATTTTATCTTTTGATCAATCATTACTGTTTGTTTTCTTACTTATAAATACATGTTGTGAACTATTTTGGATTTTCGCAACCAGGATATTACAGAAGGATATTTTTGCAATTTTCCATTGCGGTTTTGAGAAGAGGAGATTGGCCTTATGTAATGTAATGTAATGGAAAACAGGGAGGGTGCCGCTTATCCATTAGACAAGAGAAGTAAGTGATCCTTTTGTTGACCAATCAAAAACGACAGATATTTTAGGACAGGCTTTTCTACGCATCCAACATTTTCTTGGAGTTCATAAAGGTAGTAAAACACTATCATTCTACTATTTAATCGTATAAATCAAACATTTCAGTCAATGTCCTTTTAACCTTTATTTACCAAGTGGACAAAATAATGTTGAACAGATGAAGGTAGTTTTCATTTGAGAAAAAAACAAACATTATTCCAACCCTTAGAGTTCCAATTCCCGAGAGGAAAAAACGAATGAATACACGCCACAGAAAGCAGTTCATCTTGGGCCCTCACCTCCTTACCCACTTCCTCACCAACCTCACCCTGTTACGTCCATCGCAGGCAGAGCTGACTAGGGAGTGCTTCCACATTCCCCAAATGAGAATATTATGGGAATGGCCCTTCTAGTCCTTCCCTGATTGACAGGCTCATTCAAGTGGTGACAGGTGGGAGTGAGAGGGTAATGGTTTTTCACATGATGGGGGAGTAACAAGGATTGCAGGAAGGTAACCAACATTAATGACTTCACAGCCAGGATATGGTGAGAGCACAGATCCACACACGTGTAACACACACACAGGGAAAAAGACAAAGAGAAACAGAACTGCTACACAATGTGTGTTAGTCCTGGCATTGACAATAACTATTTGTTATTTGATAATTATTAGAGGGTTGTGGCAATACTTAGTTTGCTTTCATTTGTTGTTTTTCCTAATTTTGGTAAATGTGCCTACAGGATCAGTAGCAAATGTACATGATTGGACAGTTGACCAAAGATTGGAGCTAACATCACGCGACCGATCACGCGACTGATCACATGGCGGCGCAAGATGTGCGGGAGAGACAGATTAAGAGAGACAAAAGTCACAAAGAAATAAAGACATTTTTCAGAAAGTGACAGTTTCATCTGGACTTTGTCTCATGTCTCTCTTTCATTTTGTTCCAAGTCAGGAAAGGGATTACCTTCAATGTCAGAGTGAAAGCCACTCAGAAGAGATCACGACCAGGGTGGAATAGACAGGTGGTGACAGATTCAATGCCTACAATGAGCTATATCCCTGACCTCCTAAACCGGATCAGGACTCAGTGCAGAACCAGGACATTACACACTATATGACCCAAATCAAATGGACACACGACCATCACACCAGCATTAATGCCCATTCCAAAACTATGGGCATTAATATGGAGTCTTGCAGCTATAAACGCTGGCTCTCATCTGGAAAGTCTTTCCACATGATCTTGAAGTGTCTATTTGGGAATTCGTGTCCATTCAGCCAAAAGAGAATCTGTGAGGTCAGGTGTTGGATGAGAAGGCCTGGCTTACCATCCCAAACCCTAAAACACAGATAGTAAAGCCTGATTCATCCCTCCAGAGAACATTTGCGTGGTCTACCACTTTGTGGCTTTGCGTCTATTGCTCCTTGACGTTTCTACTTGACAATCATAGCACTTACAGTAGACCCGGCAGGGTAGATCCAGTAGGGCAGAAATGTTACACATTGACTTGTGCCAAAGATGGCATCCTATGACAGGGCCACATTTAAATTCACTGGGCTCTTCAGTACGACCCACTGTACCGCCAACATTCAGACAAAGAACAAGCTGGTGTTCACATGCAGACCCACTGTTCATCTAGATCCGACATCTATGTAACTTCGACCTCCTTTACCCTAGCAGGGCCCTCTGGGAATTCCTCCACGTGACCAGCATCACAATCGCTCTCATGTACGTCCTCAGATTCTTCCTCACATTGATTCCGGTCAGTCCACACTTGATTCGTGGCATTATTGGATTCCCGCCACTGGAATGGTTTATTCATGAGCTCACGCACGACTTCACGTGAGCAGGCGGATACTTAAAAAATCTACAACTCGGTTAAGGCGACGTGCTTCGAATGGAACAGCGTTTCCACTTCTGACTTGACAGTCCCCGTCGGGCTTGATTTCTGGCCTCCCGAATATCTTTCGGCCCAACGATGCAGCCTCTATGAATGAACGAAAGGCACCACAATATTTTCTTTCATATTTTTTTTTTCACAGGCAAAATAATGGATTATAGTGGAGAATTTCATGACGCTAATCAGTCCTAAATTAAACGTTTAATTGTTACTGAGGACTATATCTAAAAAGAACTATTGGGACTAGAGAATCTGAATTTCAAGCTTCTTTTTAAACTAAACATAAATTGAATCATTGAAGTCACCAGTGGGTTTATTCATTTCCTTGCCGCCCTCTAAAAGTCAGTGCGTCTGATGCAAGACAATCCAATACGCCCTCATTAGACCACCCCAGTCAGCACCTTACGTAAGCCCTCACAATATATACAAGACAGTCTAAGATCATTAACACTCCGTTTTATCATGCCTTATCAAGTGCCATTACATAATGAGATGATTAAAGACCATTTGCGGAGGTATTCTCCGCCGCGTAAAGGTCATTACGCCATGCATGCTACCGTAGGAACACCCGGCTGTGCACAGTCCGTTAGGTTTTTCATAGGTGCATTTGATCTAGGACTTCTCGCCGGTGTGTCCAGGTTCTGGACAAACCCTGTTACCCGTGACAACCTGAGTGTCAGTGCAGAGGGTGGAGTAGCATTATAAAACTGCTGATAACGATGGACAGCTTATAGTGGTGGGAGGACAGAGCTAGTACAGAAGATCTGCGTCACGCACGCGTTATACAATCAAGATCAAAGAGTGCTCTCTCCGTGAATGTTCAGAGCCAACGCGCCGCCATCGTACTTGTCTGCAGTGTTCAGCGTTCCACATGTTCTCAGTGAAGCTCGGGGGATGTTCTGCAACGTGTCATGGTGTAAAAGGAACACGATGTCAAACCACAACCCAGTGTCCATCCGTGAATCCAGAGGCCCTAGAGCGACTGAGTATGAGCTGATACGATTTAAGGAAATGCAAATATATGGGCCCAATGTGACTATTAAAATGTGCGAATTTGACATCATGACAATAATACAGACAAGTTTACAATGCTGGGATAAAGAAAATCACGATTTCATTTGAATCGCAGAGGCTTCCAATGCCTGCATGCTGTCTGGCTTGCTTCCATTCTCTTGCTTCCTTTCCAGTCATATTTCTTTCGTTTCCTCTCTCACAACTTCTCTTCCTTTTCATCTCATTCTTTCTCCTCTTTCTCTCGCTTCTCCTTTTTTTAAGTCTCTCAGGCGTGCAGATGTAATTCAGAACCACTGCTGTCCCACGGCCCAGTGCGGTGATCTGATTTGGTGCGAGGGGAACCATTGAAAATGTTCCTTCCATTATTGAGCAGTGCATTGTAGGTTGGCGTCGGCTTCTAAACAATTTGTTCCCCATGATCGCCCCACCGTGGACTCATTCAAACCGGGACACGCAGCTACAGCCAGACCAGGGCTGAGGCATCAGGGCCGAAGAAAGTTAGTGACCACATAAACAATGCACTTCTCAATCGCACAGCAACAACGTAGATCAAGAAGTATGCTGTTGACTCGTTTCATACCAATGGGTTCCACATCGACTATCACTGACTAGCAGTGGTGAACACGTTTTCTGAACGTTCTGAGGCCCATTCACGCCTGCTGGAGCCTCGCCAGGCTGTGGTGGTTAACTGAATGCAATGAGTGACGTGAAAACCTCAATCAGAAGAGAGTTGAGTCTCAGCCGATATTATTACTGCCTCAGTAACCTTGTGCTCCACCCCCATTCCCAGAGTGGCATATAATGCCCTGTATAGCTGCAGGGCATCTCTCACTAACATCGGTGGAATGTTCTAGAGAGGGATGGAAGTAGGGAAAAAAAGTATTTCTTCATCATCGTAATTGTCAATCCTACTGGAGAGAGGTTTTGTCATAGACCTTTCCTCGTTTCGTGTCTTTCTCTCTTCTTGTTTTCGCATGTCTCTCTCCTATATTGTTTGTTCACGTCTCTGCGTTTCACGGCAGACTGAGTGTTTTGATCGATCCAAAGCCTGTGGACACTTGGAGTTCAGTCATGCCTTTTTGTGAGAATGCCAGTGTTCTAAATGACTTTTGAAGGAAGTGTGTCGAATGAGGAAGGCTCAATACGAGCTGATGGCTGCGGACCATGGCACGGTTGGGTTAGCAAGCTTTGATAATCTGGTTTCAGAGGAGAACAGAGAGCATCTAGACAGAGAGTGGGAAGACCAGTGTAGCAGGAGAGGGTTGTAACAAGATCCTCTACATGTCCAGATGAGCTACAGTACCCAGTGTGTGTGTGTTTGTGTATTTGTGTGAGTGTGACTGTGTGCATGTATGCCTGAATTTGCATGTACTGTCCATCCATGCAAACTGAAACTCTAAATCCAAAAACGACACGTTCCAGAAACGTTTCAAGGAACTTGAATATTTCTGACTCAGAATCACTGTGCACAGCTCCTTCACACCCGGAGAACAGGGTAGCATTAGAGCGCTAGTGATGTCACCCCAGACCCCCCACACACACACACACACACACACACACACACACACTGCAGTGCTATTATGTGCTACATACCACTGGGGGAACTAGTAATTTACAACAAGACAAAACAATGTTCTGTCAGCAAAAAAACATTGCGATTCAGTAAACCCAATTGATTGTCAGAGGAAGCATACAGATACATTACTCTGACACACATGAGTCCCGATGAATAGAAAAGATATTAGGCACTCGGCATACTCAGATTCAGTGGGAATGTCTCCTAAACAATAGACTGTCACGTTTTCACAATGAATACGTCATATCTGACAGCAGCTGACGTAAAAAAAGGCTTTGTGAAGAATATTCAGGTAGAAATAGATTGTTCTTCTTTTTGTTTCTTCGTGACCCATATTAATCACATTCCACGCATATCGCCATATCTGAATCGGATAAATGAAGTATTTAAGCTGTGATGGAACGTACAAATGTTTCCGTAGTCTCCTGTTGGCATTGAGCAGACTGGAGCGTTGCCATGACGTCTGGGGGGGGGCACATTCTTCCAGAGTGAGGGTTGCTGTTCACAGAGACTCACAGCCCACCGCTGAGGAAAACAAATTCAGGTGCCTTGACAAACAGCCTTAAATGTCCTGTGATTCCCTTTAAAGTAGCTGAAACTTTCATTACTGCAACCACTTGAAAGTGACAACATGAAATGTTTGAATCTCTTTTAAGAGCAAAGAAGTGAGTTTGGTGCCACACGACCTTTAGACCTCGTTACATATTTGTACTGATGTGTTGTACCAAGCGACCGTTACATCGCCCCTATTGAAGTTTCCTCTTTATGAGTAACATCAGAGTAAACACAGTCTTTGATGAAACTCTATCTTACTTCCGAGGAACTTAGTTAAAAGGCTGACTAAACAGCATTAAAGCCTGATTTCCAGGGCTCGCAGCACCATGTTAAAATGTATTGCAGATTTTTGTAATTGTTTTTTAAGCTATTCTATTCCCCAAAACTGTCCGGGTGCCAATGATCTGCTTTTTTCAGCAATTCAAATTGCTACACAGACGGTGTGCAGTGGTACAGCCATTTGTTGTTTAATCTCTAATGACATAAACTGATGAGCCAAAATATTAGCAAACAATAAGTTGTAGTCACTTTTGTTGGATGTATGCAGGAGAAATAGTCAGGAGAAATAGCAGGAGAAATAGCCAGGAGAAATAGCAGGAGAAATAGACAGGAGAAATAGGCAGGAGAAATAGCAGGAGAAATAGCAGGAGAAATAGGCAGGAGAAATAGCAGGAGAAATAGGCAGGAGAAATAGTCAGGAGAAATAGCAGGAGAAATAGGCAGGAGAAATAGCAGGAGAAATAGCAGGAGAAATAGCAGGAGAAATAGCAGGAGAAATAGCAGGAGAAATAGCAGGAGAAATAGGCAGGAGAAATAGGCAGGAGAAATAGGCAGGAGAAATAGTCAGGAGTAAAGACCTGACTTGAACAAGACCAAAGGGAAACAGGGTGTTGGGCCCCCAAGGCTCAACAATGCGTGAGGGCCGTGCACGTGTGTCTCCTTAACCCGGGACAGTGACGGCTCCACGGAAAGACAACAAGTGGGTGAAGGGAGTGTGACGCTCTGGGCAATGTACTTCTGAGAAACCCTGGGTCTCAGCAACTCATGTGGAGGTCAATCTAACATGTGCCACCCACTTAAAGACTGTTGCAGACCAAATAAACCCCTCCATGATAATGGTCTTCTCTAATGGCAGTGGTCTCTCACAGCGGGATGATGCACCCTGCTACACTGCCCACATTGTTCTGGAATGGTTTGAAGAACATGTTGAAGAGTTCAAGGTTTTTCCCTGGGCTCCAAGTTCCAGAGATCTTAATCTGATTGAGCATCTGTGGGATGTGCTGGACCAACAAGTCCCATCCATGACAGCTCCACCTCAAAATGCACAGGACTTGAAGGATCTCCAGCTAATGTGCCAGATAACACAAGCCACCTTCAGGGGTCTGGCAGAGTCCATGCTCCGGCCAGTCAGCGCTGATAGAGCGGCTCGCGAAGGACCGAAAGCATGTTGGGCATAACGTGGCTATAATGTTCTGCTTTCCAGGAGGGCTGCGTACACTCTCAGTCCGGGGCCACTAAGTAAAACTCCATCTTCATTCTGGATAATTAACCGTAGACCAAAACATTTAGCATCTCTGTCTCCTTAATGTGTTTGTGTCTGTAATTAGTCTACCCACACATTTACAGATCTCACAGGGTAATGCATATTTACATTACCCATGTCACCAACAGTCTATGTGTAATTAATGAAACCACACATGCACAGGCTCATTAGCTTAATACAGGGGACCCATTCCAGAATGTATCCTGGCTCATACAGAAGACAGACATATGGCCATATGAAATAGACCCGTCACTAAGAGAAGATCATTAGCCATTAGCCAAGTCCCCCACCACACTAGTTTCGCACCGCTGCTTTAGCACACACTAGCGCGCCGTATAGACCCAATAAAATCCTCATTAAAGATCGGAGAACAGAGTAAACAGAGATGGAAGAAAGAAAGTTCCGGAGAAATGGGTGAAATGCATCCAGACGATGGAGGGGATCCTGAGGACACCAGTGACGTGACGCAACGCTACACCAGAGCTGGCATCTGTCAGGACACATCACTCACCCAGCTGGAGAGACAGAGGGAGGCATGCTTTCCAACCTCCAGGAGCCGCCAGGCACAGAGATGATCGTACACCCAACATAGTGCTGGAAACATTGCTAGAAGTTGTGTAACTTTCAAGGGTTTTATGTCATCCATCCGGAGATACAGCCTCACAGGACTAAATGAAATAGATGCTTCATAGAGAACAATAAGCCTTCTAGTAGTAATCGAGGCACTCTCATGTAGTTGAAAATTTTCAAAACCTTTTTTCTGGTTTAATGGTGGCCTAGAGGTTAGAGTAATGGTGTGTACGATGAATAGAAACCATCAACTCAGTGATTGCCATTTCAAATTTGATACGGGGTTCGTGTTTCAATTAAAAGTTTTTCCTAGAATTACTTTCTACAAACTTTGACTATGTATTTGGTTAAAGTCAATGTTTTGGTGGAATCGGTAATCACAAATAATGCTTGATTGTATGGCTTTTGTTATTATTAAGCTTTTTTGAATTGATTGAATCGATTGATTCTGCTTTAATTTACAGACTATTTCAGTAACAGGCATACGTCACCTGTAGTTGTAAAACTCTATGATGTTCGTTTGAAGGCGACAGTATCCGTCTGTCATTGTAATTATTGCATTTCTATCATGTATCGAATACACAAGGAAAATGTATGCCTTGCACATCCATTCAATCATCTGAGCAATTATGTAATTTCACTGAATTACAAATGATATATTCCTATTACGATTTGTTTCGTATTTAATTTTAAACACAAATGTTCAATGCTCAATTATTCTGAGGTGTCACGAGTGGTTAGGGGGCGTTGCTGCACTGTTTTTATTTCGGTAAAGCACTTCCTGGTTTTTGGTTTATTAGTCACGGCTGTTTTCATTCAGTCATTAGTCTGGGCTATAAAGGGGATCTAGGATTATTCACAGGTGTTCAGCATTTGTTTGATGTCAGATGGTAATAGCGGTGAGTGTTTGTGTTACCTGTTACCTGTTACCTGTTGTTCGTGAACGTTTTTGTATAAGTCG
Organism: Dallia pectoralis; assembly: GCA_029465975.1. Classification (NCBI taxonomy): domain Eukaryota; kingdom Metazoa; phylum Chordata; class Actinopteri; order Esociformes; family Umbridae; genus Dallia; species Dallia pectoralis. The sequence goes on along the minus strand of CM055730.1, from coordinate 11,620,984 downwards.
CTATATGCGCATCTTTGATTTAAGTTCAACAGTTTAGTGTGTTTTCGCCGTACTCAGTTTGTTTTACTTTGAATTGTATTAAATAAAACCTGAGAAACGGATCATACATCTCTGCAGATGGCTCTCACCACACTACGCCGCTCCATTCATGACATGAGGTGACATTTGTTTTTTGTTACGAAATATTGGTAATTAAAAAAAAAAACTGAAATGTATTTCTAGTATCAGAATTCAGCCGGTTTGCTGTGGAAGCGCGTGGTTCACACAAATAAAAGCAATTGCCCTTATGAGAACACTGTCACTTTACATTTGACCTTCAGAGCAAAACCATTCAAGTTGTGTAGTTACAAATCCTGCACAAAAATGCAATGTTGAAGGATCAACAGGATCAAGGTCTAGCTGTGAATCGAAAGAAAAATGAAGACTAGCGATGATTTAGCAGAGCTTTTAGAAAAAGTCATACAGTTGCATAGACTAGGTGAAGATAATACCATAATGTGAAGAATTGGATGTCCCAGTAAGACAAGATGGACAAATAATCAGAGCTCCACACGGCCACCCTGCCACACGGCCACCTCTGTCGCTCAAAACTACTCTGAAGCTGCCTCATTTTGAATCAGCTACAGATTACAATAGCCAGGAGTGTTGTATGGGTGGAGCAATGGTGCACAGGTCATCCATATGAACAGGCATAACACTGTAATGGAAGGAGGCAAGAAAGAAGAAGACAGAAGTCAGAAAGTCCAATTTGAAGGCATGAGAGTGTTCCAGTTGACATATGGGAAAAGGTTTTGTGGTAAGATGAGACCAAGATGGAGCTTTTTGGTTCTAAGTTCTAAGTGCTATGTGTGGCACAAACTGAACACTGCCTCAACACACGCACACACACACACACACACACACACACACACACACACACACACACACCAAGCCAACACAGGGTTGAGGTTGAGCGAATGCTAGTTATCACGAAACTCAATTTTGTCAGTGGTGATCGCCATTGTCTCTTGTACCCTACTCGAGGACAACATTTGTCGGCCTCTATTTCGGCAAAGAGCCTCTGCTGTGTCAATGGGCTCTGAACAGCGTCTCTCCCTTGCCTTCCTTCACATGAGTGGAGGTTAATGATGGAGCTAGCTGTGCTAACAGCGTCGACGAGCTCGGCTAAAGAGGCGGCAGAGCGCTAATTAGTGTTAGCTTGTTGGGCTCAAACAGTCACTTATTGCCCTTTCCTTCTGAGCACAACCGATGCAGGGCTGCTGGGGATTTGAAGACTGCATCTGTGGCTGGGTGTACATTCATGTAGAAAAGTAAATAAGCATTTGTAGTACTACTACTACCACTACTACATGTTTGTACTCATGTGTTCACCTTCAATAAAACAATATCGAGAAATGAAGGTTACATAACTTTGCTGTGCCATGACATGGAAATGTAAATGTGCAGGTATTCAGTTCAACAATGTAGCAAATGTAGCACAAAATCAACACAAAAAAATTTTATAGTCAGAAAAAATAGCTGACAAAAGTTTCAATAGCTGGTGATGCCCCCTTTGACCAAAATATTTTTATGTTATTTCTTGTAACTGTCCATCAGTGTTACATTGACTAGCTTTTTTATATGCTTTGCCTGCTTCAAGTCCACGAATGGCATTTGGACCGTATTGACATCTGGGCTTTGACCCAACCATTCCAAAACTCAAACACATTTCTTTATTTAGAGCCATTCTGTTGTAGCTTTGCTTGTGTTCGCTGAATCAATGGGTATGATGTTATGTTCAAAGGCACTGTTTGCCTTTGAAGAGATGTGGTGCCTGGAATTGCAGTCGAACAACTCCACACTTGACTCGTTTGTCAGGAGAGCTTTGTTCCAGTAGGTTTGGTCAATATCCAAGTATTTTCAGGCAATCGTCCGTTGTGTCTTCTCATACATTTTTGAGAGCAGAGTCGTCTTTCTTCCTGCTGCAGTGTCCTATTGAATGTTCAGTCATGCACTTGGGCATTGATTGTGGCAAAACAGGCCAGTAGATCCCTTGATGTTACCTGGGACTCTTAGAGACTTTTATAAGCATCTTTCGGTCCTCATATGTCCTCAAATGTCCTCAAATGTCCTCATATGTCCTCATATGTCCTCATTTGTCCTCATATGTCCTCATTTGTCCTCATAGACCTCATATGTCCTCATTTGTCCTCATATGTCCTCATATGTCCTCATTTGTCCTCAAATGTCCTCAAATGTCCTCAAATGTCCTCATATGTCCTCATTTGTCCTCATATGTCCTCATTTGTCCTCAAATGACCTCATATGTCCTCATATGTCCTCATTTGTCCTCATTTGTCCTCACATGTCCTCAAATGTCCTCATATGTCCTCATTTGAGCTCTTGATCTATATTTGGTAAATTGTCCATGTTATGGAATTATTTTGTAGATGATCTGTCGGACAGTAAATTGACATGCTAAAATATTTGTGTAAATGTCATGTGAATGCTAAATGTAAATTGTAACCCCTCCGAATTATTGCCATCAATAATATTATTTGCTTGTCAAGGGTGGTATGATATCAAATATGAGGACATTAACCCCATGAATACTAACAAAAAGATGTAATTCCAATTCACATCCTCTTACGTATGCCTGCCATTTGGAGGCCTCATACAGCCATGCTGTGAAAACGGCCCAGACAGAATATATCAGTGTAAAACATTTGCACTGATTATCGAGGCTGTTCGGCCATAAAATGAGTGTGTGAAATGTGAGCATAGTACAAACAAACTGACTGTTAAATTAGAAATGAATACAGCAGTGTAAACTGACCAGAGCGCTTTAATGTAGCTACAGACCACTCATATTAATCAGCTCCATCAGTAACCGTGCTTGTAGAAGATAACTATAATATAAAAAGTAGTTCATTGATTATAAAGCCATTAGAGTGGTCTGTGAGCCCTTTCCCCGTAACACACATACGGCACCCATGGACACTAAGTGCCCTGCCTCCCATCAGCCACTCCCATCAGTCACTCCCATCAGTCACTCCTATCAGTCACTCCCATCAGTCACTCCTATCAGTCACTCCCATCTGCCACTCCCATCTGCCACTCCCATCAGCCACTCCCATCAGTCACTCCTATCAGCCACTCCCATCAGCCACTCTCGTCAGTCACTCCCATCTGCCACTCCCATCAGTCACTCCCATCAGCCACTCCCATCAGTCACTCCCATCTGCCACTCCTACACTTCCAGCAGTCACTCCCTGCAGTCACTCCCATCAGCCACTCCCATCAGCCACTCCCATCAGCCACTCCCAGCAGTCACTCCCACACTACCAGCAGTCACTCCCAGCAGTCACTCCCAGCAGTCACTCCCATCTGCCACTCCCATCAGCCACTTCCACACTCCCAGCAGTCACTCCCAGCAGTCACTCCCATCTGCCACTCCCATCAGCCACTCCCAGCAGTCACTCCCAGCAGTCACTCCCATCAGCCACTCCCATCAGCCCCTCCCACACTCCCAGCAGTCACTCCCAGCAGTCACTCCCATCAGCCACTCCCAGCAGTCACCCCCATCTGCCACTCCCAGCAGCCACTCCTATCTGCCACTCCCATCAGCCACTACCACACTCCCAGCAGCCACTCCCACACTCCCAGCAGTAACTCCCAGCAGCAACTGGATGTTGTAAATGGAAAAGACAGCTGTGCTGTCTCTGGCCATCGCCACAAAACATCTAAATCCTAAACATTTTTAAACAATAACTAAAATGGTAATCATGTTTTCTATATTGATAACTAATTGTCTTATATAACTGTGAACATTTGGTTCTCTTAAGGGTAACACACTAACTATAAGATGTCTGCTAAAGGGCAACACATAAAACTATAACATTTATATAGATACATAATCCTATTTGTTCTGTACCTGATTTGACTTGATCTTTTACGACAGGTTGTCCTGGTGATAGGACCCTGGTGATACTCTGCTCCGGCTCCTGTAATCATTCGTTTTTAAACCTCTTTCTATGAGTGTCATAAACCCCCAATCCTTATCAGGTTGTATAATAAACTTGGCAGTATTATATGTCGTTAAATTCTGGGTAACCCATTAGGAGTGTAATATTTGTTAGTGTTTCAGGGTGTCCTGATATTGCCTGGGATAATCTCCCAGGGATAATCTCGCATGTGCACGTCTAATCATGATTTATTTTTCTATACAAACTAATCTGCGGTATTATGCAGTACACACAATCTAATCTGTTGTATTCTTTTCCACTGCCTCTTTCTGTCATTGTTTCCCATTAAACACGAGGTAAGGCAACTTTGTGGGAAGTATATCCTGTAAGCATATTGCACTGATGTAATACGATTGGAGCTCAATAGGACCTTTAAGACTAGTCCTGAAGCCCAAACCAGGACCTTTGTCCTACAGCCGGCCTCAGAGTGCCGTCCATGGTCATGTGTTGATGACAAAACTCTGTTTGAGAGTGACAGTGGGATCGATGGACACGTCACTGTAAGTACACTCTTCAGGACTTGAATGAAGCAGTTCGCGCTCTACTTTTAATTATACATTTAATTTAAATGAACAAATCCCAGATTCTTTTTGAATACACTTCATTTCATTCAGGAGGGTAATTTGTTTTGTATGAGTCAAGTATTGAAATCACATATTAACATCATGCATGTGTGACCTATTTAGGCACAGTTTTCAATTTTCTCGCGTAAAATTGGGAAATTGCAAAAGCCCCCGAATGACGCCCGGCACTCACAGACGGACACGTGTGCAAATGTGAGTGGCGTGCGTGCGCGTGCAAATGGATGGTGAGCGCCACCTATTTGGGATACAGCGTAGCGTCGTGCAGTGTGATGTGTTCAGTTCACCCCGACACACAGGAAGTTGAGCAAAGTGAGAATGGCAGTTGGCCAGGCCAGGAGAGAGAGAGGAGGAAGAGGTGTGAGTTGACTGAGTCAAACAGGAGCTGTCTGAGGAGGTGCAGCAGGAGAACACGTCCGAACAGAAAAGCCCGGAGGGAAAGAGACACAAGGATGTGGAGAAAGGTAAAGGGAGGAGCTAGGTGAGCTCCTGGGTGTTTGTTTTACAGCACTCTCACACCTGTCCATCCTCTCCTTCTCCAGTGTGGCGTCTGCAGCTCTACGGTGAAGTAGGACCGCTTATCGTACTCCTCACGGTCAAGTATTTTAATGGCTATGGTCTTCCTGCAGGGACACAAGACAACAACGCAGGGGGTTGGAACCATGCATGTTAAACACACACACACACAGGGACACACAGGGACACACACACACGCATGCGTGCACCTGACCAGTTGTGGGATTGAGAGGTGGAGTCGGGCCGTTGCACGTTCACTACCGCGGAGGGCACATTGATTAAGACAGGAATCTGCTGATCTGTGTTTATGTGTGTGTGTTTGATGGGCCAGCTCTATCCCGTGGTCCTACTCTCCAATGTGAATTGTTTCTACCCAGCATCCTGCTATCCCTTCCTTGTGCCCCCTGCTGGTGTGAATGTGCAGTGTGGCTCGGCACAGCAGACGCCAGGGTTGGAGGTCAGGGTTCAAGGGTCTGACCCCTCCACCCCAGGGACTATCTCCCCCACCTTTACTGTCATTGGTTTCCATCAGACGAGGCTCTCCGATCTCCACGTAGAACGTCTTGTTTTTCTCATACTCCTCGTCGTCAATGATTCTGATCTTAATAATTTTGCTGAAGGAAGAGAAGAAGAGAAGGAAGAGACAGTGAGGAAACGACAGGACGGAGATCAAAAGGAGGAAATGAGAGACGTGGGACAGAACGTGGCGCATGCAGCCAGCAGGCCAGGCCCGATGAACAGGCGGATAGACGGATGAGAATAAACGAGATGATTCACATGTTATGATGGATTCAGGAACATCTATATCTGGTGACGACCACCACAATCACACGTCACCCTGCCAATCACCCTGGCAAACCTAGCAATCACTTTGTGAAAACACCACACTCGAAGGCGTTGCAAGTTCTTTGTATTCCCGGCACGCGCGCAAACACACACACACACATTTGCTGAGGTCAGGCATCAACGATTTAACTATTTCCAAGACAATGTGTGTGGGGTGAAGAGTTCTAGCCGCAGCCTCGCCTATAGGGACACACTGATTATAGAATCGCTGAGGTGAAACTGGCCCAATGAATAACAAATCATTATGCGACACAGTGGGAAAGACCAGCACAGAATATCACAGTTAACACACATCTCATATTGAATCAAATCATCCTGGTGTTGGATGTGTTTTCCTACACAGTACGCTTTAAAACACGCCAAACGTCCATCATTACCACTTCAAAATGTCCGACCTGTTTTGCCTTAACTAAAATGTGAAACGCTTTCAACAGCAATAACAATCCAACATTGAACATAAATCCAATAAGGTTTTGCATTTCCAGTAGGACTGAACCTGAACCAGCAGTGTGAACCTAGTCTGGACCAGCACTGTCTGCCTCACTGTCCTGGACCGTACAGAAATCTGCCTGATGCATAGTTGTGTTCTTAACAAAGAGTCATCGGTGTGGCTCCAGCCTCTCCCAGTGTGTGTTGACCACCAGACTGTCCAGTTTACCGGGAGCCATGTTAGTCTGATCCATGATGTGTTTCACACAGCCGAACTCCACGCGTCACAGCCTTTAAAACCCCCTGTATGGGCTGTGTGAGTGCGTGGGCCTAGAGGTGCATGGTGCCTCCGTGTGTGTACGTGTCTGTGTGTGTGTGTGTGTGTGTGTAGCTTGTAGGTGTGTATGTTCATTGTGTGTATGCCTGTCCATGTGTGTGCCAATTCATTGTTGAAGCATAATCGCTGAAGGACAACAATCTGCACCCCCCCCCCACAACCAGTCTCTCTCTGGGCCCCGGCGCTCCATTGAGTCACACAGTAGAAATAGGAACTATGAGTTCTGATGATTCATTCACAGCCACCATTGCATGCCCATCTTCACTTAAATCCTCCCCTGACCCCGCCTCCTCCCTCTGCAACGGCACTCACGCTAAATTCCTCTCCACTGCATCAAAACACTGTTACCCCTCTGCAAGGCCTTGAATGTTCCTGGTCCTCAACAAAACCTCTCCTTGATGTTTTAATCTCCCTGGGCCTAAACAAACCCAGGTCACACTCATCCCATCTGGGCCTAAGACTCTACCACGGACACGGCTTCCTTTTCAAAACAACACCCATGAAACTACCAACGGTCATGCGGGGTCTGGGGTCACACCAGGTTACATGTTACACCAAGGCAACGGTCATGCAGACTAAATCCAACTGCTCCCTTTCAATTAATCAGAGGATGGAGGAATTGCCCGTTTTAGTTTTGGCAGCGGCCATGGCAAGTCAGTAGGCAGTGAGAAGACCAGTTGCAACCGGTTACAGATTAGAATCAGAGCCTCTTCCTATTGGTTTAGGACTGACCAGAGGGGATGTAGAGTAATACAGGAAGACAGGAACAAACAGGAACAAACTGGCCCAAACACACACTTACAGAACGCTTGACAACACACTCCACACACTGTTTTGG